>VZTG01004160.1:1699074-1784914 GCA_013397845.1 Melanocharis versteri
CGAGCCCCGCGCGTGTGCGCCGCAGCCGCGCAGGGAGCCCGGTGCCGGGGCGCGCTCCGCCACCCGCCTCCCCCGGCGCCGCCTCCTCCCACCGCGCTCCCCGGCGTGTGCGACGGGAGAGAGCTCCTCGCTATTAATAATGTTAAGCCAAATCTCCACCTTCCTCTCGCCCTGAGAAAACAATTAATAATGCATTAAAATAATGCACCTTTAAAGCCACCGGCTGGCGATAATAAAATAGTATTACCACTACTTAAGAGAGCGCTGCTGTGGATGTGGTGGCGAGGCACGTTTTCCTACCATTCACACCCAAATGTGAGCACACATTCTGCTTCTGGTATTCCTAAGTCTCTTTCCCGTACCAGAGCAACTACCATTATCACCATCAAAGAGAAAGTCTCCAAAGCTGAGTGGAGACACCGAGTCCCCAGGTGGCTTCTGTGGCTGGGCTGCAAGGAGGGCACCCTCCCCCCTCTTCCGTTCGCCCCAAACCAATCTCATCTCTTCTTCTCTTTTGCTTGTACCGGTGGGTTAAGCATTGCGTTTGGCCCTTTTAGTGTTTTCCCTTCCGTTCCTCCCCTGACGATAGTTTGTGTATTTTAAATAAAGATTTCATTCTGCCAACCCGCAGGAAGCTTTTAACAAGATGCAGCTGAGCGTGTCGATATCTTATATCTTTTTACTGCTGCTCCGGCGTGTACATCAACTCCAAACTCCTTTCTTTTCTTCTCCGCCTGATACTGTAGCATCTGAGACGGCAGTGGCGACAGAAGCGGAGCGCTGCTCCCGAGGGGGCACTTTTACTTTGCCCTCAAAGTATCTCCCAGCAATGAGACCCGTTGGAGCCGCCTTCCCTCCCTCCTCCCCCTNATGCTGGGGTGATTGCTGTAAGGTTTCCAGTTCCACTGATAACACTACACGGTCTGGGAACAGACGGGGTGGGGGGAGGGGATTTTCGTTTTAGTTAAGAATACAGTTTTGTGTTTGCGCTATTTTTAATTAAGATTCTTCCAGAAATAGATCCCACCGAGATTTAATTTACGAAGGTATTTCTAACTCTGGTCAATACTGTCTTCCAAGAGGAACATTTTCAATCATTTGCCTCCCCACAACAATGCGCAAACGCTTTTCACAGACCTTAAACCATTTGTGAAAAAATAATAAAAAATAATTTTGTTGTTGGGGCATCTTTGTGTTCTGTGGAGTTTGGTTGGTTTTTTTGTTTGTTTGGTTTTGGGTTTTTGTGGGTTTTTTTGGGTTTTTTTGTTTGTTTGTTTGTTTTTGGTTTGGGTTTTTTTTTGTGCTTTTGGGTTTGGGCTGTTTCTTTGTCGGTTGGTTGGTTGGTTTTTAATTTTCACTTCATCTGCATTAAAGAAAAACTTTGTTCAGTATGCCGGCTGCCTCCTATTGATTTCTGGGGTTTGAGAAACGCTTTCCCCCTCCTCCCGGGATTTTTTGAATCCAGGTGATTTCTTTCCGTGATAGGCGTTCCCCAACCCTTAGATGTGCAGTTCTATCTTGCTGGTCCCCTGCTACTCCACGGATGCTGAGCCGTGAGCGCTTCCTCGTGCCGTGGCAGCAGGTCAAGCCCGAGGAGCGGCACCGCGCGGGCCCAAGCCCCTCCGAAAGCTCCGCGCGGCCTCGGGGGAAGGCCGCGGGGCGAAGCATCCCTGCCGGGGCGCGGGGCCCGCCCCGGGGTCACCGCACGGCAGCAGGGCAGGGGAAGCACTCCACGCGCAGCTCCAAAAAGGCCAGAGGGGGATCTTTCCCGTCCTAGAGGGGGCAGAGGGCGCGCCGTCCGCCTGCGGATACGGCTTCATCTCCGAGGTTCATCCTGCGCAAACTAGAGTGATACCCTTAAAACGGTATAGGCGGCGAAGAGCACCTGGTACTGACTATTGCCGGCTTTTCTTTAAGCTTCACTTCAACTCAATTTGACCTAGTTTGAAGCATGAAGGTTCCGAGTTTGGGGGGAGGGGTGGGAAGGACAATAAAAGAAGAATAGAAAAATATTTCCTTCCATGTTCTTCCTCCCAGTGGTGTTTTACACTTTGGTAGATCATTTGTGAGTAGTACTCTAATTTGCAATTAAATATGGGATCACTAATTATTTTAAAACTGATTTTATCTGTGCAGCACAACACTGCTAAATGCAGTAGAAAATTAGAGATTCTAAGATCTTAACACTCCATATCAAATTAGAATTATATATCTTCCATTCTTACGTTCCTTTAAATCTTCTGTCCTTTTCCTTTTTTTTTTCTTTTTTGTAGGTTTTTTTTTTTTAATATATTTAGATTTTTCTTGTTTACTATATCTTATTCCTGCATTTCACAGCAAACTTCTTTCAGGAGTTAAAAAGTAGTATATATTATATTTCATGAGTACCAAAGTTTTGTTCAGTATCCTATCTTAAAGAGGTTGCTTCATGATAATTAACAGTGAAGCCCAAATGAACCACCCATTCTCCATGGTGAGCATTACACTATGGTTTTCAAACTTTGTGAAAGGCAGAGGTGAATTTAATATTAGAAAGTGTTGCAAAGTTGGTCACAAGAGCAACTGGAAGAAAAACCATGGGAAGGCAAGATCACATAGAAATAAACTAGAAATAAAAAATAAAATGTTCCAAATATTAATGTAGAAGTTAATGTGTATCAGAATTGAGAAAATCTCCAAGCTGCAGTGTCTGCCAGAACTTATGACCTCTACTATCTGAAATAATTGATGTTTAACAGAGACAGTGCTGCACTATACCCAACTAATACAGTAGGAAAGGTGGTTTGCGTATCTGCTTTTTTTTTAGAGTATAGTTGTAGTAGTAAACACTCTGTTTTGTACATCAACAGCCCTTCTTTTGGGCCATAATCTATTTCGTTTTTGCAAGCCGTGCATGAAAACTATGGCTGAGGTTGGCCATTTAAGAAAAACAATAATGAAGCTTGAGCAGAAGAAAATGCAAACCTAGAAAAAATGCAAACCTGACAGTTTAAAGATGCAAAATACTATCGTATTTTACTTCCACCTTTAGGTCTCTGTGGGCACACATGCTTCTTTTTTTCAACCAACTTCAATCCTCAGACCTTTGCTTTTCGTGAACTATCATTGCTAAAGGAAAGCAGTAGACCTTATGACATGTAGCATATTTATAACCACAATGAACAGAAAGAGGTTGAATTGTCCCATCCCAAAGTAAAATTATGAGATAAGAGGAATAGGAAATACGTAGGAAAATACACAGCAAGAAAAGCTTTGTGAAACTGCTCTTGATCATTTTTTCTGGGACAGTCTAACCTCTCCCGCAGGAAACTGAGAAGATGACTCAGCAATTTGTAACCACCTGGAAGGCAAAAAGACCATTCCTGCAAAGACCAGGTGCCTGCAAGCAGCTCTGAAAACCTGGTATCCTCACATGATTAATTTGTGTGACACAAGTTCATCAATACAAGGTCTTCATAGCTGTTCTTTCCTTGCTCATATCGGTCAGAGCTAAATACTTTATTCTAAGAAAGAAATAAAACATTCAATTAAGAAGTTACACATTGTTAGTGTTAATATACTTTCTCAATAACTGTGTTTTAAGGGGAACTGGAAAAGATTATACGTGTTATTCTCACTGTGCATGAAACATAATTGCCCATTGTTCACAGTCTGTATGCTACACATACTCCAAATGTGCATGTGATGAGAGAAATTAAGAACGAATTGTGTTCATATATATATGTGAATTAGATTTCTTACAAAATGAGAGAAATTTATCTTGAAGGAGGTGATCCTTACCTTTGGATTGCAAGGTTCCTAAAAATGTACTTGCTGACATAATCTTTCATTTTTGGATTGCTGAAATGAAGTTTCTTTGCATAAAAAAAGACTAGTTATGCACTCAAGAGCCAAACACCCCATGGGTCATAATGGGAATTTTTCCTGGTAACAACTGTAGCTCAAGAAGCATGACAGAAGATACTAATGAGGAAAAAAAAGAAATTTTATTTCAGGACAGTAATATTTATATATTAACTATGTTCATTTATAGAACAACCACCATAACTCCCAATATATTTAGTTTAAAATTATTTGGTAATTATACATGTGTCTGATAGTATTTTTCTTAAAAATATTTAAAAAGAAAATTAAAATGTTCAACTTAAAATGCTATATAGTATGTTCTTGTCTTTTTTCTTTTGATCAAGCGACTAAATGGGTCTATGTATCCCCATTAAGTAGAAAGCGTTCTTTCCTGTACGACTGAGTGCCATGTCATTTCTTTATTGTTCTTAACCTTTTATGTGTTAACAGTTTCACACTGCACAAAAAAAATTGCATCTATTTTTAATAACATACTATGGAAATCTTGATCATTTAAACTGTAGAGCCTGGGTCAGAGCATTTGGATTTGGCAGTCTCCAGCTATTGTGCCCCCTCTCTGTAAAACTCTTTTTAGGCATCTATGTTTGAATTCACAGAACTGCTGTCCATTATTATTTCTGTAGAGCAACAATCATTCACATAAGAACAACACTTCAGGGCAATTCTATGGAACATGCTTACCTCTGGCTAGGCACCTGCATAATTTTAACCAAGGAGCCAAAAAAAGAGGGAAAATCAGCTTAATATCCTTGTGTCAAAGTAGATTTCTAAGTGTTAGAGATCAGTTGGGAAATAAATATGAAGAAATGTGTATCCAACATCAATACATGTTTGTATTATTATTTTTCTTTTCCAAAACAGCTGATGTTAGATTTGAAAGCCCATCTGACCAGGCCACATGTTGGAGCAGTGTATAAATACCAATGCCCATGTAAGCCTTGAAATATTCCAGGGATTTCAGTCTGCATTAAAACATGCATTGAAGTTTAATCAGATTTTAGTCTATTATGGGTTTAGATTCTGGCCTGCGGTACCGAAGATAAAGCAAGATTTTGTCATTTAATTTAGTGAGGACAGGATTGGTCTCCAAATGAATGACCTCATCTCTGTTCTTAAGCAGAGAACCTGGGAAGAGCTTGACAAGTGTTACATTAATCGACCTACTGATATTTTGGTTGAGTTTCTTATACAGTTGGAACACAGACTGAAGATAACTTAAGATTTCTGAAATGAAAGTAATAAAAACAATGTTGTTCTCACCTTGAAGCCACTTCTCTTCATTAATTCCTACAAGATATGTCTTGAGCATATGTTTTCTATCCTTGACTAAAAAGAAGTGAACTGTTAAAAGTATAGTAAAAATATAATGATGAGAAAATAAGGAGATGCTTATTATCATAATTCTGTTTATAGTCTTTTAATAATAACTTCCCATCTCTATTATATGAATGAATTAAAGAAAGAAAGTTATTTGGCTATGTCCCTGCTGAAATGTGCATCAGGTAAGTATGTAATTTAATTTGTGGACGAATGTAATACATGCTGATGTATTATACCTCAAATCATGGCTTCATGAACCAAAAATATCTTCCTCTTTCTTGGCTTATATTTCTGATTACTTTACCTCTGCATTTTAGGGTTTCAAGGGTATTTCTAGAATTTCTCCATTAATTAAAAACAAAAGTTTTATGTTCTTGGAAGCAATAGACCAAACTGATGCAACTTAAAATGTTCTGTAAACAGCCTTTAAAATGCTTATTAATAAAAATTAGTTGAAGAATAAAGTCTTCCATGAAACAAGTAGTTTTAAAGAATCGAAGGGTTGTTTGTCAAAAGCATTTTGTAATGTCTGGTAAAGAGGAATTCTTATTCTGTATAACTCAGGTTTTGGTGAAAAATTAATTTATTGTCTTCTTTTTTTTTTTTCCTAAGGTCCAATTAGGTTTTAATAGCCTATTTAAATTAAGATTTAGCCTCACTCTGGTGTTTTCTATTACCTCTGGAACCTATAATTGGGGGTATGACTGTTTATTATGCTCTAGTCTCTGTTATGCCTTTTCTGCTTTCTTTGCAGAAATAGGTGTATATCTGCAGATCAGACACTATTCTTGAATCATAACATACGTCAGGTAGTAACTGTACATAGTAGCTAAGATTCCTTGCTTTCCACTGAAACCCAAGACTCATAACTCAAAATATTTTCGGCAACTTTTCAATTTAATTCTATAGAATATAAGCTAGTCATGGAAAGAGAAGGTAACACAAAAAATAATGCAAAATTTCCAACGTTCTTGGAGTCACCCTTCCAGGTGTGGAGAAGTAAACGCGGTGAGGTGCCAAGCAGGGTTTGATCAGCTACAATGCCTCTACTTCCCTAACATAACTGAAATATCAAAAGAAACTTAATGACATTGCCATAAGCTCATGCATAAAAACTGAACAAAATCCTCCATATATTATTGCAGGGATCTGTAGGAAACTAACTACAAGTAGGAATTATCTCACATTTCTTCTAAATATAGATCATCCCTAAAATTAGTAGCAAAAAAATTGACAAATATAATGCATCATTTTTAATATGACCAAGAACTATGAAATACAAAAGACAGGAAAATATCAGAGGAAGAAAGAAAAAGAAAGAAAAAGAGGAGGGAAAAATAGTGGATGTACCCACAGATTAATCTAACAGCCATTCTTTATTTATGGAAATCACCTTTCTGCAAACCTGTTTTCATGATTCAGCAGTCTAGAATCTATGATTTGCAATACTAGATATATCAGCAGCGAAGGAAAATTTTGGTGAAAGTGAAACCTCATTGTGGAAAGGATAGATGAGAGAAATTGTGCAGCCTGGGTCTGAATGATCAGTATTTTCAGCAATTTCTATGACATTAGGTAAGCGATACAGTTTCACACAGCTATATATTGCCAGTACTGGTGCTGGCAAGCATAATGATGGTGAACCAACATTAAAGCCTATGGATGAAGAAAATTAAATCTGAAGTGTCACTGCTGTTGGGAAAATACTGCCAGAGAAAGCAATATTTTAAGATGTGATGCAGACTTTGCATACTCAACAGAGTGCCTTCAAAGTTTTATAGGAAAAATACTATAATGATGTGCCAAAGAAAAAAATATTTTTAAAACTTTTTAAAGTTTAAATTCATTAAGCATTTCAGCAGATGAAAATGCCTACTTTTCTGGACAAAGTTCCACACTAAAATTTCCTAATAACAATTCTCTTTAAGTGTATTGTCAAAGAAACACTGATACTCTTCCAAGAGGTAAAATTCACAATCAGGAAATAACTCATTCACCCAGTGCAATTTTTTTTCTTGATTACGTAGAGGGAAATATTTCAAAAACTGTAAGTTCATAAATGCTAATTGCTAAGGTACAAAAAGCTGGAATTTAAACTTCTGTAAGCAGGAAACCCTTCCTATTTTCAATATGAAGCACTGGCTACACCATGAGAAAACTGGTGCATGTCAGGCCATGTCAGGGTCTCACATATTTTATCGTGCTTACATACTATTGACACAGCATATTAATTTTTCTCAATTTCATCTAAAATCACCCACACAGTATCAGGTAGAGTCTATTTTCTGCCAGATACATCATAACATAATAAATAAATCTGTTGTTGTTGTTATAAGATTGCTTGAATATTTCAAGTAACTTCGATAAACGAAGAGGTAGTATTATGGTATTTTCTTTCCGTAATTTTATTTAGTAAAGCGTCCTACCCAGAAATTCCAGTGTACTCTGTCAGATTCCAAGTGAGTCACAGATAATTTGATTTCTCTGTAACAAAAATTCTGAGTATAAAAAACAAAAAAGCAAAGTGAGACAGAAAAGAGCATGAGTGGCTTAATGGGAAATTTAAGCATTTTTCCTCTCACTTTCTCTAAAGTTCCACTTGCATTTGTCACTAGAAAAATCTCCCCAGAACACACTCTCTTGGACTGTCTTACCTATTTAAAATGTCTCCTACAAATGTTTGTACAATGCCCAATGCAATAACTATAAGGAAACAATGCAAGAAGACAAACAACCCTTAACTTAAGAAATTTGATTAGAACCATACATTGCAGAGATATACAATGCTTTCCATGTTCTGACAGATTACAACACTTAAATATATCTTAATATATTGCTTGAGAAAGAACCAAGTCAGTGTATGTTCCAGTACTGCTATGATAGAGGAGGTAATAGGCTCCATAGCAAAATTCACTCACACACAGAGAATATCAGTCTACAAGTAAACCACAAAATTCTAACCCATTATTTTTAACTCTTAGACTTCAATGTATAATAAAGACAAATGTATTTTTTTCTATTAAGACCCTAAATATGGTCTTGTGTAATTAGTTTCCTTATCGTTAGACCAGATGGACAATGGCTTTATAAACTCAGAATCAGGCCCATGAGCATTTGCAGATGAGTTCCTCCAGTATCATAGTCTGACCTTCAGTGATCTGAGTACTAACAGAAGAAACTTTTTCTTTAAACTGCATCATGAGACTGAAGTACAGTAAAATGTCTGCTTAAAAGAAACCAGAATCTCTAGTCTGCTTAATTACCAACTTGTTCAATTACAAAAAATCAATAAAACTCTTCCAGTACCAGTTAACTAAAGTTAATAAAATAAATTAATTTTTGCAAAGTTTACAGTGTGAAAGAAGTTTAATCCAGTATTGTAGAATTCTGGGAGCTGTGTCTTAAATACTCCTAACCCAGCATTGAAGGTGGGGTGACCAAGGAGCTGTTTATTTTGGTAGCTTATGTAGAAATAAATGTCTTATTTGGTTATGATCCATTATTTAGACTGCCATTAAAAACTTCAGCTCATGCTCTTCTTACTGCCTCAGTTAAGCAACAGAACACTTGGCACAGACCCAAAGAAGTTATCCCCATTCGGTATGGCCAGGACAAGACTGTTTGCCCTTTTCAGCCTGGCATTGGGACTAATAGGCCCATGGCATCTGTACATTTGAGCTCAACTAAAGTGAAAAAAAAAATAACCTCTGATATTGTCCACATGCAGTTGCAGAGTATGTAAACGTAATAATTTATTACAGCAACTCAAAGTAAGGAAATTATAATCATCACAAAACAGACTTTCTTTGCAGTTCACAACAGCATACAGAAAATAGTAGATTTATCATTCAGAGAAGGTGAATTTTCAGTTTCAGCTCATAGAGAACTATTAGTGCCCCAAAATAATGGTGAAGGGAAGTAAAATAATTACTACGGCTATGTCTTGCAGATAGTTGCTTTGTGGCTAACACAAACCTTACAAATCTGGGCATTTTCTTCATTTTTACAAAAGTAAGCCAGCCTAATTCAGGAATAAGGTTCATGTATTTGGGATTCATGTGTTCTGTTCTTTTAGGATGTCCCTTATTTCACTTACTGACATTTCTCAGTTGTTGATTTACTAGTTAAATTACCACTGTATTCTTGTAGAGAGAAAGAATGAGGGAAAGTGTATATTCTTACACTGACTTTGGAACTTTAGGTTGTTGGGTGAATCAGGTACTGGATGAACAGTGTGAAACACACAAGGTAAAATATTTGCCAACAGTTGTTTCTCTAATAACTTCAGGATGTTTGATATTATTGTATTCTGGGCCTTCTCAAATGCCGATAACGTCATTCACCTTACTCATATTCACCTTTCCGTTCATTCGGCATTGAAAGGATTTAGCTTTGTGTGTCAATACAGTCACCGTGGCATCTTGGGCTGATAATGTATTTCCCAACTTTTTGGCTCTCAAATCAGTGTGCAAAATCCCATTATATATAACTTCAGTCCTCTTATTTATGCTTGAAAATGCTTCTTGAAAACTGCCTAACCTTTATTAAGAACATCTGTCTTTGCTGTTTGCTTTTGTTTCAGTTTCACGATCCCTGTTCTCACAGTGGAGAGCATGCGGGTGGACTCAAGGATGACAACAGGGGAGCACTAATAAGTGTTCACTGATCTTAATTTCAAAGTTAAGTCTAAACAAGCAGCTTTGATTCTGTGAAGCATTTAAGCACCAGAAACCATGGGGGGGGGGGGGTTAAAAGTAGTCCATCTGGTCCTTAAAACACAGCATAATTAGCTGCTTGAAGCTTTGTGTATTAGATACATTAAATGATATTTACAAGCTAGATTAAACCCCTTGTCTTTTCTTTAGTAAGGGTTTGTTGTTTTGTTTTGGGTTTTTTAATATATTCACTAATCACAAATAATGAAAAATGAATGAGTGCTTGACTGTGTCTCCTTTGTTCGGATGCTCATTAACCTGATAGTAAGTTTACATGTCAGGATGGTACAAGTATAACTATCTACTAAAAACACCAGCAAAAAAGATTTCTGGAGGGTGATATAGGTACTAGATGGTCCAACCAACAGCAGTGAACATCTGGATCTGCTCACAGTTACCTCTACTAATACAGAAAAGCGTATGAATGTGTGACAAACAGTGGTTGTCTTGGATGAAGTAGTGGCATTCAAGTTCCAGTTCACTAGAAAAGGGCTCTAGGATCAAATCTACCTTTAGAGCAAATTTCAACTTAACTAGGAAAGTGACATAGGACATATCAGGGAAGGCAAAGGAGGCCAGGAAAACTGGCTACTCTAATGATAGAATAGTCCATATTGGGATAACAGGTATATGTATTAACAGATAAATTTGACTAACCGAAAATCATGGCAGAGCTCCAGTGGAAAAAAGAAAAAAGGAGAATACAGGAAGTAGCTGACTTTGGTCACTGGAAAACTAATGGATTCAGTTTATTTGGCTCAGGGAATGGTGAATAATGGGCCAGTCTGGAAATTCTTAACAAGGTGAGTGATTCAGGGGCATTTCTGGGACCCAGATTGCACAAATTTTTTATCAGGGACCTGGAGGAAGTGACAGGGGCCAACTGCCTGGGAAAAGCCTGGGACAGCCTAGTCTTTCCCATGGCTGAGCCTGCTCTAGGCAGGTGCCTTGCCAGGTCCCTACCACACTGCATTATCCTTCACTTTAACCAAAAATTTTATGTTAAACAGAAGAAAAGCAGGAAACCAAAACCACAGAAAATGTCCTGGTTCCAGCCAGACCAGGGTTAATTTTTGCATTAGCCAGGAATGGGCATGACTAGGACAGAGAGGTTATTCTATTCAACCTCACATCATTTCTGGGGGCAGGGGAAAGGGAGTCTCTTTTGGGGAGAAAGGGTTCCTTATGGTTGAGTAAGTGTGGCCAAGGGAGTGATGGGGTGGCCCCAGCTCTGAGCCAGAGGAAGAGCTTGGGTGATGCTGGTTCCGAGTCAGAGAAAGAGGTCGGGAATTGTCAATTGTCAGGAGTTTCCATGCTGAGTGGTAGCATTTTTCTTGTACCCTCTGTCACTAGTACAGCTGCTGTTGCTGTTATGGTTTGTTTTCTTATCTCATTGCTGTTTCCAGTAAATTGTTCTTATCTCAAACCATGATCTTTGCCTTTTCCATCTCTGGTTCTTCTCTCCATCCCACTGCAGGGAGAGGCAGTGTGGTTCGGAGAGTCTCAGTAGAAGCACTTATTTAGGAAGAACCATTCTTAAGCCATGACAGAAATGCATTTACTTTTTTACTTAACTCTGATAATAAAATACACAGTGAGCCAGAGGAATTACAAATTGAAACAGGCCTATAGAATCATACTTAACTATTTGCTAGAAAGAAAAAGAAAATGTCTGCTCTATACTACATGATTTCTTAATCCACATAAACAAATAACATGACTGTATTTTTTTCTCAAAAGTTTTTCTTAATTAAGTTTAGTGTTAGTTTAATACTGTTGTTGAAATAGATAAGCTTTTTAAAAAAATCCTAAATTACTGGAAGACCAGTTATTTACATAGAAAAATGTAATTTTTCAGAACACAAACATATGAAAATGCATATGCTGCAAAAATATTTTGTTCTAGAATAACAAAAAAAGTTGTTAACTATGAATTCTGATGCAAAACTAATAATGTTTTTATTTTAATCAAATTTGCTAGGATTATAATAAAATGCCTACTAAATGCCAAAAAGAAATTTTAATTTTTGTTAACTTTTAATTTTTAAACTTCTGCATATTTGACAGAAAAAATCTCCAAAACCAGATAAAAAACCTCCAAAACTTTAAAACCCAACCCTATACCGTTAGCCTAAACTAAGAATTCTTTAAATATTCAGGCAAAAAAAAAAATGCATACAAATATTTCACAGGGTGAAAACTTACTTTATGTTATACTAAAAAAGGGTGATAATTTTTTCTTTCATAGTCTCTTCGTAGAAATTCTAATGTTTCATTCGCAGTCCCAATACATCAGGGTACAGTAGTTTTTGCACTTGCTGGGAGGAAGAAAGCCGACAGGTGTGGATGCTACTTCAGCAAAACATTTCTTACAGGTCACAATTTCATAGGAGGATTTGGACATCTTTTTATATACTTCCTATTGTTGACAGAAATATTAGCTCATACACTGTCTTTTTAATCAAAAAGAGCAGGTCCTTAAGACCACCCTCATATCTTTGTTGGTTTTAAATTTGAAGGGTGCTCTAACCATGGTAAATTTGAGAACTTCTGAGACTCTGCAGTTTGTTTAATGAGTTATAAATTAACTTAGGAGCCTAATCTTCAACGGTTATTGTTCAAAGTCTCCGCTAGGTAAAAAACCTTCTTGGGGTATTTCAAAAAAGGAATATCTGATTGTTTTTGAAGCTGCATTCAGACAAGAATCTTCACACAAACTACCCACCAGTAAAGGTTTCTGTGTGTCAGCATTCAGTTCTGTGTAGAATGACTTTAGAATCTTGATCTCAAATTGGTTTGAGAGAGGGGAGAACTCTCTATTCCTATCTGTCAATTTACACTTGAAAGTAAAGATAAGCTCATTGCTTCCCAAACATCCCCTTTGGCAATGAAAGCTCAGCAGTCCAAATTGCAATCTCACTAGAATGTGGCAATCCCCTCCAGTTTATGCTATCACAGCTTCATTGAAACAGATGACTAGGATGCTTTCTCAGTGTTGCTGAACATTTATTCTTAGAGATTTATCCTGCTGAATATCAGCAGGACTGTGCATGTGTGCATCACACCCAGCCTCTTACCATGTACTCAGCTGGTGATGCACCAACCCAATGCTATTTCATACCGTTCTTTCTCAGGTATTGTTACTCTGTAATACCGCTAGAAGTAAAAAGGGATATTTGTTTTTGTCATAAAACCATGTACTCCTAAGGCAGTGACCTTCTGATTATAGAGTAGCTGGAGTGTCGTTGGGCTCTCTAAAAGATAGCAGCATATGAGTAGAAAAGTCTCAGCAGTAGAAAATATGCCTTAAACATAGCATAAGAATATAAAAAATGAACAAGATATTGTCATATGGACATTTTTCCTTAAAAGTGTGGCCACGCATTGAGTTCTATGGACCTGTTGACACCCATGGAATTTTCTTTTTGCTACAAAGCTGTCAGATGTTGTGCTGATGATGCTGTCTGAAATCCTGGAATACGTACCTGTAGCAGCTTGCTCATTATTTTTCAAACACAAGATATTTTCCTGCAGGCTTTTGGTACTCCTGCCAGCCAAAACAAGTACCACAGACATTCTGACCCCTCACTTCCTACACACCCTTTTATTTTAATCCAATAAAAAAAAGAACAGCTCTATTCCATTAATGACAAAAGTGAAAGCTCTTCTTTGCAGAAGGAACCACAGTTTTCTGTTCTGTATGATGAAGGTTTCCATCTCTCTTGGGGGCCTGCCCACCTCTTCACCTGAGATCTTCCTATCTCAGAATCATTTGCCACTCATAACAGTCTTCATTCCTTAGTCTGCAAGACTTTGTCCTCAAGATACTAGGACTCTGGGCCTATTTCTAATATTGTGCCACATTTTGGAGTTTTGTTTGTTTGTCTGTGTCCTTAGGACTGTGGGTAGTCACCCTCCTGGGCCTTTAGAGGGCTCATAAACTCGAAAGAGAATGTAGGTTTTTGGTGGATAGGAGCAAAGCAGACCGGGTATTTCACTACCACTACTGTCCCTCTTCAGGCCCCAGGGATGCCATTGTTTGTGAACCATCATGCTCTTCATAAATACTTTCAGCTGTATCTCCAGTTCACTAATTATGATGTCAAGCTCCAGGGATCATCCAACAGGGATTGAGTAGAGAGGGTAATAGAACATTATAAATAAATTTAGTATCAATTATTACCCCAATCATCTTTCATCTTCTGTCTCTCTCACCCCAGTGTGGTTGTTCTTTTGAGTGTCAGAAGAGATGTTTTAGAAAATTTATCCACTATTAATATTTCTAACTAAACCTTGTTCTTTCTTTAATAATAATAATAAAAAAGGCACAAAACAAATAAATAAAATTGAAATCTCACCTATTCATTTTCAATATTCGTTATAATGTAGTAAGAATATTTCAGGCTGGATACAAAAACTTAAATACTATTTATCTATTTAAATTGTTATCACACTAGTAGTTTATAGCAAACATGCTTTTGATTTTCCCCTACTTTTAGAATGGACTTACAATTTACTGCATTACTTATGGTATTGAATTTACTATACTATTTCCTAGTAATAGATGAAATATAATACTTTATATGCCTGTGTTTTGGTTGCTTTCATAATTTATTTAAACCTTTTAAGAAATCAAGGAAATTCTGAGACTTTTTTTATTTTGTCAATACAAAAGATCTCCAATTATCAGCAGAGATATTACAGCTTTCTCAGAAGAGATCTTTTTTGGACTGGTGCTTTTATTATTAGTTGTATGTGGTACTACTTTTAACTTAGAGACTCTACGGTGATCCATGAAATTTAGGCACTCCACCTCCACGATCCTGTTGTATATGAAAAAACCAAAGCTCATATGCCTTTTTATACGGGTTGTGACATGACCCATTCCAGAAGAGCTGAGGTCCATTCAGAGTGCAGGATTCATGTTTTTTGGATATGTGATTCTGTGTGAATGTCCTGAAGCTTTATCTTGGGATGATGATATCTGCAAAATAATTCACTACTAATTCACTGCTTTAAAAATTGCAGCGCCAAAGAAATTGAATAGGTTAGTGTTTGTGAATTTGTTTCCAGTGCACTTCAGGTAAAACCAAGTAAAACTTTTTATAGAATTTAAATTCCTCAATACAATTGACAAGGCTTAAAAGAAATTTGTGGATTATGTCAGTGGATAAATAAGTATTGTGAAGAAAAAGTGACTCAGTATCTATCACTATTAATATGTGTTACACGCAGCAAAATTTTTCTAAATATGGGTACCTAGTTTTGTGCATCAGAAGACCTTTTTGAATAAAGATAGGACACTGTCATGGTTAACAGTCTCATTCGGGGTTGTTTTAGGTTTTGTATGGGTTTTTTAGACTGCTAAGTCTAAAGGTGAAATTTAGAACCATACAAATCTGTACACACCAGGGGATCTGAAAATCTGATAATATGTATTTCCTTCTCTTCACATAAAATCCGTGTAAGAGAAATCATTCTGTGTCAACAATCGCAGATTGATTTCTACATAGATATGTTGCACATCTTAGACTTCTGGTCCACTCCTTTGGAGAGCTTCTTTGGATGTGTCTTCTTTGACTCTGAAGCTTCCATGGAGCACTCTCCACATTAAACTGTATTTGAGATAAACTTTGTGAAACAGGATAGAGCTGGTCCTCCTACAAGGTCTAGCTGCAGATGTCTTGGATACAAACTTGATGCAGGGATAATGGATCTTTGATCTTAAAAACACTGAGATCGACCAAACAAATACAAGTTTGATGAGTCATTCAAGGTCAAAACTATGCACATCAGAAAGACAGTTCTGACCTTATTAAAGATTTTTGACTACTGCAAAGTCTTCCTTCTCCTATTTTTAATGCTCTTCTTCATCCTTGAAATTTTAAAATTATTAGGTAGTTCAGAGAAACACATTGTCACTAACTTCACACAACTTTCATGGACTAAAACAAAAACACATTTTAATTAGAACACTTGACTTAATTGGTGCCATGAATCTCTAGTTGCATTTGGCAATGAATCACAAATTAACATAATCTTTTTTTAGAACTTCACCACAGGTTTTCTGTTGTTATTTTTTAAACCCACAAATTTTGCATTCCTCCCACTACCTGCCCCCACATATGGTCTCTTAAGATTCTAAAATTGTACAAGTCTCCCTGACATGCATTACAACCCGTCTGTATTTAAAGTTATGCCTTCTACTAGCTGTTGGTTTATATTATTCTGTGATTCTTCCCGCCACCCCCCTGCTCTGCTTTTAAATGCATTATCTATTCATATCTGAGTAGAGTGCTGTCTTGTCAGAAAGACAGCTTGATAGGTACCATACCCCTCAAGGAGTCAAACTTAAAAATGTTAACTATCTAGACATTGTCACCAAATCACTCCTCTGAACGCATCCCAAATCTCTGCCTTCAAATTACAGTATTTTCCATTTTGTTTTCTATGCCATACATGCAACAATAAGCACACTAACCAATTCCTTTCCCCTTAATTTCAGAATACTGTTTGTTATTGGTTGGACCAATAAAACACCCTCAGAAATGTAATATTAACAAAAGACATGGAACACATACCCTACAGTTAGACAGAAAACCCTGACAGGAGGTAGAAATTTTTCCTAATTACATATGCAGCGTTAAAAAAGCACTGCTAGCATTTTGCCACCACAATGTTCATGCAGTCACATGTCAGAGCAAGTGTCGGTTTTAATTGTGAATTTTCAATTAACATGTAATTTTACTATTCCAACTCATGCTGATATTAGTAATTTTAATTCTGTAAGTTTAAAATATAATACTAGGTTACTGTCAAGGAGATAAAGCCCAACCTCACTCAAATGTAGAAAGATTTATAAACCCAATTAACATTTGAAATATATAGGGATAAACTTACAAAATGTGAAGTGTCAGTTACTAAAATCTGTGATCTGTTTCCCTCGATCTCATGATGCCATTTCTATAGCATATTGCTGGAGGCAATATGTCTATGAGTCAATTATATATCAACATTTATTTTTCAGTGACTCCCTTAGAGGACTAAGGAATTAACTATCTAGATACATATATAGCCTCATCACCATAGAATCAAAGTGCCTCTGGAGTATTTAAAAATAGAAGAAACCACAGACATCCTGGTTCTTCTCCTTCTCTCCCATTCTTATCATGTGACAGATGTAGCTTAATTAATTGGGGTGGGGATTTGTTTGTGGGTGGGGTTTTTTCTGGTTTTCTTTTTCCTTTTTCTTTCTTTTCTTTTCTTTTTTTTTTTTGGTCGTTGTTGTTTTTTCTTTTTTATGGTTTCATTTTTTAATTGGAGGGGGTGAATGAAGGAGGGGCTGGTGTACAAATATCTGTGGAATAGAGAAAGGCTGCATGCATATCTTCCAGTGAAAACACCTTTTCAGGGGAAAGCTAAATAAAAATATGTTTTATATTTAGTTTTGAAAAACGCCAAGCCTGTGGGAATTCTCAGCATCTGTGGGAGTGAGTGCTACAGGCTGGGTCCCAATCCTGCGAAATTTTTGTAGTCTTCTCTTATGAATCTCTCTAAATTGATCAGCAATGGCATGATTCTGTTGGAAGACACCTCTAGCAAATTCCAAAGTGCAAGTGAAATACGCAATTACTCTGGGATCTAACGACCAAAGGCATGCTGCAGTTTGAATTTCAGGGTAGAAATTTAAAGTATTCAGTGGGAAAAATATACTGAGAAATAGGAAGACTGTGTAGTCATAATGGTAATTGCTGCTAAAAGGTGTCTTGCTTTCTCTTTGTGAATCAGCTCAAAATTTTAAAATATATGGGGTTTCATGTTTTGGGATGTATTTTTTTATCTGATGATTTTGAAATAATGGAGAATGAACATTGGAAAGTAGAGATTATCTTAGTGAAGACTACAAAAATGCATTAGTATACAGACTGTTGACTGGCCATTGATGAAGAAATAATTTTTCTCTCTAAGACTATGTCAATTTACAATACCATTAGAGCTTTCCAACAAGCTGCGACATATATTATTAGAGGAAGATGCTAAAAAGAATCAAGTTCTTACAGGGAGGTCATTCTCTCTGAAATACCATCCTTTTTTTTTTCTCCTTGACTCCTGCCAAGCATTTTTTAATGTTTTTTTCTCTGGTGCATCAGTGCCAGCTACATTTTAGGAAAGCCAGAGGTAAGTACAAAGGAGATCCACATACAGGTGCTTAGTTGCTTGATATTGCCACGTAGCTGCTAGGCAATAAGAACCTCAGTATTCCTCCTAAAGTAATTGCTGCACAATAAACATTAATTCCATTAATATTAAGGATTATGCTGTGCCAACATTACAGAAAATGCAAAACCATATATTAATAATTATAATATACCAGCATTATTCAATATCATAGTATTCTAAATAGCATGCTGATAAAAGTATCAAAAAAACGCTAATGCTTATATAACAGCATGTATTAAATTACAAGTCAGAATATAAATACAGTACCTCAGATATTTGAGCTGTTGTGGTGGTTTGAACTTGGCTGGGTGCCGGGTACCCAGCAAAGCCACTCTAACATTCCCTTCCTCAATTGGACACAGGAGAAAAAAATATAGTGAAAGGCTCACGGGTTGGGATAAGGACAGGGAGAGNTTGTGGTCAGTTCATCACATATTTTTTCTGCCACTCCATCCCCTGCTCCAGAGTGGGTTCTCTCCCACAGGAGACACTCCTCCACAGACTTCTGCAATGCAAGTCCTCCCTTTAGTCTGCAGTTCCTTACAAGCTACTCCAATGTTGGTCCCTTCCACAGAGTGCAGTTCTACAGGAGCAGGTTTCTCCAGCGTGAGTCCCCTGGAGCAACCTGTTCCTGCAGAACTCACCAGGACAAGCCCTGTCAGCAAATCTACTCTAGAATGGTCACAGCCCCTGCCAGGAGCCTATTCCAGCATGCATTTCTCATGGTATCACAGCCTCCTTTGGGCACATTCACCTGCTCCCCCATGGACCTCCATGGGCTCCCCTCCAGGGGGCAAGCCTAACTCACCATGGTCTTTGCCATGGGCTGCATGGGAATCTGTGCTTTGCCACCTGTAGCACCTCCTCCCCCTCCTTCTGCACTGACATTGGCGTCTGCAGAGCTGTTTCTGTCACATATTCTCACTTGTGTCATCTCTGACCTCAATTACCTTCTCATAACAATTTTTTTCTCTCATATAAATTATGCCAGAAATGCTACTACCACCCAGAGGTGGGCCCTTCTTGGAGATGGCTAGTGTTGGCTTTGTTGAGCATGTGGGAAGTTTCTGGCAGCTTTTCACAGAAGCACTGCTGTCATCCCTCCCCTCTGCTACCAAAACCTTGCCATGCCAACCCAATACAGTTGCTATTATGTTCAGCAATTTATTAATGAAAAATACAATTCCAGTTCTCTCAGTAACACTAAATTAATGTGTGACATGAACTTCTTCGAAAATGCAACTTTTTATTTTCATATTCCAAAGTTAATATTGGTGTGACATGACAATTAATGACAATTATCATCTTCCACGCCGTTTTTAGTGTAGTATCTCTAAATTCAAAACACAGTATGATAACAGCAAATTGTGGGCATGGCTAGAAAAAGAAAAAAAAAACAACACCTCACTAACACTTGAAAATAATGCACCAGGGAATGAAACAAAGTCTGTTTATCACAGTCAGCTTACATATTCAAGGTTTCTTCCTTGGTCTGCTGATAAACCAGCTTAAAGTCTAAAAACTGTCCCACAATTTATTACTAAATATCTACAAGCTTCCAAAAAAAGGCCATTTGTCGTAGCGATAAATCGAAAGGCAGGGTCAAAACCAAACCATTATGTATCAGCATTGTATTTCCACGTAAGTTGGAAACCTCCAGCAGTTGCTGCTGAAAGGTACTGCAGTTTTAATATGAAACCCAGTCTGTTGCCATAAATGTTTTGTGAATATTTCATGGCCCATTCATGACTGTTGCAAAAAATGCGTAAGACTTAAAGGGTTATAATCCATTGTAATCTCTCTCCAAACACCTCTCAAGGCCTTGAACCCCAAGACAGGGTTTGGGAGAAAGATGTCCCATTTTTCTAAGAGAAAATCAGGTTTGAGAACATCTGAGGAAACTAAACATTTATGAATTCGTGGGACCTGACAAGATCGCATCCCAGAGTTCTGAGTGAACTGTGTGGTGCAGTTGTTAAGCTACTCTCCACAATATTTGAAAAGTCATGCCACTGCACATAGTGACTAAAAAAGAGAAATGTTACTCCCATATTTGAAAAGGGATTACCAAATGGTCACCCTCTCCTCTCTAACCAGTAATATCTGATAAAGATCTTTCTGTCAAGGCATATGGATGACAGAGGTAATTAGAAACATCCAACATGATGCCTTTCAAAAAAGGGCAAATTGTACCTGACTAAGCTGGTGGCCGTCTGCAATGGTGTGGCTGCATTGGTGGATAAGAAAAAAATAACTGATGCCATCTGTGTTGACTTCTGCAAGGCCTTTGACGTGGTCCCACACAACATGCTTGTCACTAAATCATTGAAATAAGTACTCAGTGAACAGATTATTTGATGCATAAGGAATAATTTGGATTGGCCAGATGCAAAGAGCTGTAGTCAATGGCTCAATGTCCAAATGAAGATCAGTGACATATCATGTCCCTCAGGGGTCAGTACAGGGCTGTTCAATGCCTTTATTGATGACATGCACAGTTGGATTGAGAGCACTCAGCAATTTTTTAGGTGACACCCAGCTGAGCAGTGCAGTTGATAGACATAAGGGGATGACATACAGGAGGATCTTGACAGTCTTGAGGAGTGGTCCCATAAAACTTCATCCAGTGAATAAGACAAAGGGCTGAAACACCACTATGAAGAAAGCTGGAGAGATCTCAGGTTGCTCTGCCTGAGGAAGAGAAGGCTTCAAGGAATCCTGATTATGGCATTTCAATATAATAAAAGAGGCTTATAAAGAAGACAGAGAAAGACTTTTTAAGATGGCCTGCAGTGGCACAAGGGGGAATGGTTTTAAACTGAAAGAGAATAGATTTACATTGGTTATAGATAAGATTTTTTTTCTAGAGTTTTGTTAGACACTGGAACAGGTTGTCCAGAGAAACTGTGGATAAAATTCACTTTTAACTTTGTTATGTCTTATAAAATGAAATTTTCACTTTAGCAACATTTAAAGGACAATTATCTATAGAATAATGGCAAGTGTAGATTTTACTTATTTATTTGCTTCTTTTGGCCAAGATTTTCTGTGCTGATCCTCTTTAGCAGTAGATGTGGGCAGAGATACTGGAGCATTGTACAGGAAAACTGTATAACATCTAGATTAGAATAAAAGCCAACACTGTAAGCTAAAAATCAAATATTTCCTACCAAAAGCTATATTGAAATATTGGCTGAAATTCAGGACTAACTAGTAAGTCTTCACCACTAGTGTATAAAGTTTTATATGACACATTACTGTTTCTGAGGCATCTGAGAAAAAATAGTTAAGTCTGTCAATGTTTTACATTTTATAACTAGTATTTCATATGGCTTTAATGTAAAACTGGACCACTTCATTATAGCTGCTTTTATTCACACATAACTGCAGACCACTTGCTTCACATGGCTTATAAAATAATCAGCATCCACCTTGTTTTCCCCAACCTTTAGATCTCCACAGGACATGCTGTCTAACACAAACCAAGTTTTGCAGAAGAATACCATGATAAATCTTATTTAATATGAAATATATGTCCATATTTTCCTGATCCTGCAACATCTTTTCCCCTGTATAGTAATGGCTATATATTGCTGCTACAGAGTATGGCCATTTATTAGGGAGCATTTGTGTTGTCTGATCTCACTCTCTGTGTATATTACCTAGCCAGTACAATATAGCATTCACAGTACAAGTACCTAACTGTCAACTATTGTTCATGGAGAACACCTTTTTTTGGGCATGTTAAAGATAAATTGCCTAATCAAAGGACAGCCTGCCAAAGAGACACCTTAAACAGCCAGATTTATCACTGTAGGGTGATTTAGAGGGGAAATAACAAGAGAGACACGGCATCAGAAAAATTTTACATTCAAAATAAGCAACACTACTTCTTTCCCTAGTGAGCTTCAGCATACTAGGTTACCACATAGGAATGCATGAAGTCACGGCTTTTGCATATATTTCTACTAGATTTTTGTTTTGTTGGTGTAAGAATACAAAATAACTCGATGACATCAAAGTTTTAAGTGTAACAATGTTGACCTTATGGCCCTACATTAAAGGATGTCCTCAGTCGCTGGGGCATTTTTGAATGGCCTTGTCGTCTTTGTAAAGCAGATAGCTGTATTTTATTTTGTGTTTTGTTCTGCTGTAGTAAATTGCTGATGATTGATTAGAGAAAACAGCCATGGAAAACTTGAGCCAATAAAACTACTGACTGACAAAGAACAGAGCCTCCTTGACAATTGTTCCCACATGTCAAATCCATGCCTTTTAAATAGTTGTATACTTCAATCTTAACTTCATCAGTTGAGTGCCACCTTATTTGGAAAAGAATACCTTGCTAGATACAGTAATTGTGATTTTGGAAGTCTTTAAAAAATATGGTACTAATTGATGACAATACATTTTCTGATAATATTCTGTACTTTTACAAACTCAGAATTCCTCTTTCACAGTGTTGAAAAACAATTTTTAAAAATAGCTTTAGCACTCAGTACATCAAAGTTTCAGAGACATGAGGGAAGAGATGACATGCAGAGGGACCTTGACAGTCTTGAGGAGCGGTCCCATAAAACCGCATCTAGTGTAACAAGGCCAAGTGCAAGGTCCTGCAGATGAGTCAGAGCAATCCCCAACATCAATAAAGTCTGGGGGATGGAGGGATTGAGAGCAGAGAAAGACTTGATGGATGAAAAAACTGTACAACTTCATTGAAAAATTCAAGATCAGGTTGAATGAGGCTTTGAGCATCCTGATATAGTGAATGATGTCCATATCTATAGCAACAGGGAGATGACTAGACAATCTTCTAAGGTCTGTTTCAAACCAACCTATTCAATGATTCTGTGAGTCTATGATTCTACCTACAAGTGCACAACAAGGTGTGTGTAGCTGCACAATGTCTTTTAAATACCCATGAATTATGAAAATGATGGAATTGCTTTATCCTTGTCAGAAGACCACAGGACAACTACAAACTTGTCATTTGACTAGAAGTGGGGAAACAACATATTTCTTTCAATATTCAGAAATAACTCATTTTGTAAGAGTTCCCAAAAGAGTTCTGAAAGACCAGGAGAGCTGCAGTCTTCCTTAAAAATGGGAAACGTAGTTAAACCTTAGTAAAAGCAATATCCACAATAGAATTCTCAGTTCCTTTTGTCCCCTGATACAGATAGCTCCAAAGTGATGTGACAGAATATACCAAAACCAGTGCCAACAATCTGTGCTTTTTGTTCAGGAAAAAAATCTGAGTTCAAACAAAATAATCATAGACTTAGTATGCTGGAAGTGGTGATGGCAAAAGAATCTGGATGCAATCCTACAAAAATTTAATACTGACCTGTGAAAATGATACTCTTCTAAAATTGCCAGGATATTTAATGCAATATAACCTATATTTTTTTCTTTTTTTGGTTTTCCATCAGAGATTCTTTGGAAGATTAGTTTTTGAGGATTCACTTTATATTCTTTGACAATCAGTCTATGATATGCATACATAAAATAATAAAACATGAATAAATTACTTGTGCAGTACAGTCAGGCCAATGTTACTCTACGACTTTGTAGATCCTTGCTTTCTCCTAGTTTGGGGTATACAAATTTTCTGATGATGTTTTCAAGTCTTAATTTAGGAAATGTTCTGAAGTTTTCAGGTACAATTTGTCCTGAACAGCATTTCCAAAAACACTGGGGAAGTCAGGGCTTCCAGAAGGAAGCATTAATCAGTATTTTGGAGCAATTCATGTGTGTCTTTACTGCACACAAAACTATTTTAATCAGACCATATCTATTCCTATTTCTTTATCCTCTCTCTGTATTTTATACTTCCATTCATGAAGATAAATGGATGCAGGAACACAAAACCAAGTGTTTATTTGGTTTCCTTTTCATGGAAGGGATTCATTAAAAAACGCAGTAACAGATAAAATGATGTATTCTTTAGTTCAAGAGGGGATGAAGGTAACCACTTATGTTTGCTCTGATCAACTCCCTGTCCTCTTCTATCACAATCAAATATTATTTAAAATGTCTTTTAAGCTATGTTTCTGAGGACAGCCTGAACATCACACAACACTCCTGCTAAGACAAAAAAAACCAAATCAAAACCAAAACCAAAGCAAAACCAAAAAAAAACCCAAAAAAACAAAAAACCAAAAGAAAACCAGGAAAAAAAAAACACAAACCCATCAAAAAACAAAAAACAAAAACCAAAAAACCCAAAAAAATCACACCCAGATAGATAATTCAATTTCCAATTAAAGGGGAGTAAGCCTTTTGAAGATTTTGTCGCCAGAATAATAAAAACCAAGAATGAGAAAAGAACATACCAAAGAAAAAACCCATGACTTTGAAACTTTGGAATTTGAACAGGACTGTAGTGGAATCACAGTAATGAAAGTGTTCAAGAAATGAATAGACTTGGAACTTAATGCCAGGGTCTAGTTGACATGATGGTGATTGGCCAAAGGTTGAACTCAATGATCTCGGAGGTCTTCTCTAACTTAAACAATTTTATGATTCTGTGGTTCTATGATTCTTTGATTCTATGATGGTAAAACAGTACAAGCATCTCTGTGAAATTTATGAAAGACTGCAATCTAGAGACCTCTTCCTGCTACAATTAAAGAATTCAATTTTTTTAGGCTAATTTAGCAAAATCACAGTGGCTAAATAATAATTTCATGTAAACATAAATAAGCTAAAGAGAATCCAAGCCTGAAAGCTGTTGTATACACAGGAATCCTCTTTCACCAATACTTTTGTTGCTAGTGTGTTTCCCAAAATTCCGAGAAACACGTCTTGTGCCTTCTTATGGTTGTTTTCTAAAAGAACAAAATAAATTTCCAACCTTAATGATTCTGTGATTATGAGTCTGTGATTTTTGTTCTTCTCCTTTGGAAGAATTTAGCAATATAGAAACTTTATGTGGGTTTTTAGGAGGGAGAATAAGTTTTACATTACATTATTGAGAATAGTTCAAAATTAAAGTGGTCTACCAATGCCAAGAAAACATAAAGACAGCTTGGGCTAAGAAGCTTAAAAAAAATATATAGCTTTCTTAGAAAATATTTTAGCCTTTTAAATCTTCTAAAATCAATTTTCTTTTAAAACCTCTGACCTTTTCCAACTATAAATTCAATATAACTGTAGGTTCAAATTATTTTCCTCAATTTCAGCTACTTTTTTCCACTTTCCAGCTCACAATTTGCATATTTTTAAGCTTCATATCCATCAGATATATTGAAAATAGCAAAAGGAAAAAAAATAACCCACATGCCAGTGTGCTCTATTTTCTATTGTAAGTAAAAAACCCAGGATAGCAGATACTAAATGAAATATGAAATGAAAAATTTAATTTAGAATGCTTATAATATTATAATAAATATATCTATAATATTTATTTTACAAAAACAGTATCAAATATCTATGAAAAATGTTGAGAAAAATGTTTTCTTTTCTAGAAATAGAAAATTATTTCTAGTTGCATACACTGCTTCCCAAGGCTTAGGAAAATCCCCACTGCAGGTTTTTTAAAACCTCCAGATCAGAACATGACCATGAACAAAGGCTGCCAAGCTCATTTTCAGGCAGTTGCCTACAGCTAATCCATATTCTTTGCAACATTCCTTCTTCTCACATTCTTGTTTTTTTGGTTTGTTGTTGTTTGTTGTTGTTGTCTATTTTCCTTTTTTTCTTTTTTTTCTTTTCTTTTCCCTTTTTCATCTTCTATAACTTAGAGTAAGGCTGGTAGCATAGATCCTGATAGGGTTTGGGGGTGGGGGGGTGGTGTTTTTGCCTTTCTCTGTTAGAGGGGCATTACAATTGACTGCTTACCACACTTCAAGGCATCTTTTATTTCAGAAGGCCAATATGGTTTGTGAACCCACAAACAAGGATTACCTTACACAACACAGAAGTGGCTTTGACCTTGAGTTCTACATCACTGTTCTCAGCAGAAGCATATCATGTTTTACTCAGAAAAAACAAGCAGCTTTTTAACCTACAGACATTTTTTTGTTCATGTTAATTGATCCTTCACATATATAAAATGCAAGCAAAAGGAATAAGCAAAACCCCCAAATAGGATGCTTTCTCTTTGATTTTGGGCACTAGTGAATTTTTGACCCTTAATGTAAATGAACAAATTAGGTAGATATTCAATATTACGTAAACTAAGTCAATACAGAGTTTATCATCATTAATTAACTTTCAAAGAAGAAAAACGGACACAATTTTCCAAGCTTTTTTATCAGCATCATTTTACTTTACTCTCCAACTCTGTTTTCTGACGATATTTTTGGTGTAGTGGCTGCTAATACGTGTTCATGACTATCAGAGCTTGAGGAGACAAGATCAGATGGAGACGGACAGAAGGTGCACAGAAATCTATGGTGGTTGCTTCCGTATTGCTGACTTCAACTCCTGGAGGGAAATGTCTCAGGGAAATGATAGTGAGAAGTAAGGTGATGCTCCACATGGAGAGAATGCTAACAGCAATTTCATTTCCACTCTGCTCTTCTATCACTGCCAGTAACACAGCTCCTTGCCCCAATCAGGGTTTGTTCATAAAAGCAGTTCAAACTGTCTATATTGCCAATTGCACCTTTCCTGGTAAGCATGCCTTTAATGCAGACCCTCCTCCCTCAAAATTCTGTTCCCAAATAGAGGGCACTGACAGGATTTTGAGGAACTCAGATTACACTGCTTTTTAACTCCACTGGCTGGCATTCAGAGACCCTGACATAACACATATAGATAAGACTAAGAGGATAATCTTCTCTGTTCCTATTTTATGTTACTCAGTTTTGTACTTGTTGATAACACTCTGCCTTTATTGCAAATAGAGCTTTTAGAAGAATACTGCTGGAAATGAACGCTAATTTTTTAATATCACCCAGATACTGAAGAAAGAGGCAATACTATTTAAAAGAACACTTGCTCCTTACTCACTTATCCTTTAAACTGAAAGAATTTGGTTTAATACTGTAATTTTGGATGTGTAGAAAAAAACCCAAGTTATTTCATCCTATTTAACTGTAACATAAAATTGGCATACAAGTTATGTGACTTCTCAGGAATTATATCTCCTGTAACTGTTTGAAAACCACACAAATACCTTACTGCATATGTGAATAAGAATAGTACTTACGTACTTGGAAACTTTGCCACTGATTTGTTATTTTCATATCATAATCAAACATATCTTCATGCAGAATCTAACACTGATAATTTCATTCTATAATTCTAATAATGTTCTTTATGCAAATTCAATTGCTAAAAATCTAGTAAATAAAAATTATGACCTACTATGTTGTTTGTTTTCGCAATCTGGTGGCCTCAAGTCTCTAATTGCCTAGAAATTCCTTCTTTTTCTACCACCCAGGAAACAGCTTTTTGGAGCTGTTGTTCTGGACTGTCTTACAAATGCATCCAAAATGTAATATGATAAAAACAATTATTGAGCTCTTTTCCACCTAAATAAAGGCTTTTCTTCATATTAGAATTCAAAGTAGAACTACATTTCAAGAGTCCTACTCCTTCGGCAGCATTATATGTTATGTAAAGGGCCTTATTCATCAAATATATGCACATATATATAACTATTCATACATATGTATGGACAAAAAAGAATTTGCAATGCTATAGAAAAGTGTTGTAAACACTTCTATATTCTCTACTTAATACATCTGCTTTTCTTTATTTAAATGCTCTTCAACATAACCAAGTAATTTTATTCTGATCAGCAACTGCTTTTACTGAAAATACAGCTAAAGGTTATTAAAGAAATTGCCCTGATTTGGGAAAACAACTGAGGAAGAATTATACTTTGAATTGGTGGTTAAATGTCAGGTACTTAACTGAGCTGGTCATCAAATCTGTACCAGAGATGCAGGTAATCCTATATCCGTAAACAAAGTCTGATTTCTCTACTCTTTTTGTTTTTCCTAGGCATACTTATTAAATTTACGGTATTCACAGTGCGGAAATGCTTTTTTGCAAAGTTTAATTTTGTTAAACTCATGGAAATATTATCTTGCAGAAAGGAACTTAGATTGTTCATTGCAATTTAAGTTCAAGGGCTGTCTCTTAAGGCAGGATAACAAAAAAAAAAAAAGGACAAAAAATTAGATAGAAGACAGAAAGAAACAAAGATAGGGTAAAAAAGTGCAGGAGAAAACAGAGATATGGGACAAAATTCCAAAATCTGACAACACACAAATTGACAAGTGTGCTCAGGAGAATTGCTATAGATAGCGTTTTTAAAGAAATGAAAAAAATTATGTTCTCCTCAATGGCATGGCACAAGAAGTCTAGCAGGGCTTCTTGAGTAAATAAGAGAAGAATGTAATCAAGCTTTCCTTTCCTAAAGCTGCACTTGCTAATTTTTTAATGCTCCATTTGAGCTGGTCCTTTAACATAATCTGCCATAACATGATGATTGGACTGTGTATGGCAGTTAATACAATAACAGGAAGGGAAGAGGTTTGAAGGGATATACAACGAGCTACTGACCTCCATTAAATTTATTCAAGGTATTTGTGGCAGATGGAATTCTCTAATTTGATAGAATGGGGTTTCCTGCTTATGTGATCACAATAATAGAAAGCTCAAGTTTATTGGTTCAGATGCCTACTTTCACAAAACATAGATATAAGCTATTGACTACAGTATATCACCAGTAATTCTGGTGTGCATTATCTTTCAGTACTATTAAAGTAGTCCCTATGCTACCCTGTATATGAAACAAATCCTGAAAGTCAAATTGAAGCATAGAGCTTGAATCTTCATAGACTGATAAGGTTCATCATGCTTTCTCTTGTTGAGTTTCAGATTGTACCCACATTTAACAACTGCATAGTGAAGAACATATACAACAGACTACACTTCCATTCACTGACTGCATCAAAAACTAGATTCTGTCCTCAGATCAGGACCACATTTCCCTTGAAGAAAGGGATTCTGGATATACTTGATATCCAGAATGACCTCGTTTTGGGGGTTTAAATAACAGAGAAAAAAATGGTATTGATTTTTGGTGCTTTAGATTATGACAACCCATTTCATTAAAAGGAATCACTCATCAGGCATTGCTACAGCCTTTCTAGGATTATTTCTATCACTGACAGGTTACACTTAACAATTCTGAATCCCTTAGGGCCCGGAATAGGAAGATTACACAAAGGATACAAAAGCATGTAGCCAGCCAGTGCCCCACCAAGGTAAAACTAAGAATGTAAAATTGATAGAATGCGATAGTCAAAAGAAAAGAACAACAACTCCTCCCTCCTCCAAAACAATACTTCTCCCAACCCCAAAATACATTCACTTTGATCGATAGTTAGCATGCAAATAAATGACTGCAAAAAATTTTCATCTGAAGTCTGATAAAAAGTGAACCTTTGACAGGGTGTGCTACAACAGTAAAGGTAAGCAAACTGTATGAAAAAATCAAAATAGAAAAAGTGTGCAAAGAATGAAGATGGGAGAAGTGGCATTTGGTGCACTGAAACACTAAAGCTTGCAATGAGTACAGTAATTTTAAGTACAGAGGTGATTAAAATTCTACGCGGATCTAAAAAAAAGAAATGGTTTATGAAAAAGGTGATATGTTAGAAGGTATTACATTTGAGAATAAAATTACTCCATACATCTCCATCCTATGACTTAGAGAATGAAATTTCCCATACAGGGCTTTCTTTTCTAATTCAGAATAGAATGCTTTTAAGGAAATTGTCAGCTTCTTTTGATAAAATAACTGTTATATTGAAAAAGCATTTCATATTGTTCTTGTCCTTTTGTTAAAACCCTTCTTTTTTAGATAGTTTCTTTTTCTAGAAACCATCAATTTTTTTACATACTTGCCCTATACATTTCTATACAGACATAATTATGCATTGAAATGACAATTTTTCTTGAACCTGATTTTTTTTTTAATTTTATGTAATCAGTTATTTAATGTAGTGCTAATGGAGGCTTGTAGTTTTCTTTCCTTGCTTCTACAATACATAAGCACACATGGGTCTTTCTATGATATTTGACACTAAGTACTTTTTTCGTCATTTAACTGGTAAAGAATACATTATTGTTGTTGACTAGATTTAATTAATTTTTTTTCAGATTATTCCTTATTCCAAAAATTTCTAAAATATAAATAAACAGAATAATGGCTTGCCTGGCATGATTTATAGTGCATAATATTGTTGACCAATAATGGTCAATATGTTTAGAAACCATCATAGCTTTCTCTAGGTTAGAAAGAATATAATAATAATTCAACTTCTTGCAAAAGGTACAGAATCTCTTTCAGACCACCTTCTCAGGATTGCTATCATTGAAGTTGTAGACTTCTGGAGGTTCAGATCCAGTAAATCATACGTGATATGCTACTTCAAGGCATAAATTACCTAATCACATAACAATATTTATTTTATAGCATAAGGCGGTGTTGTACGACATATGGCCTGCTGCCAAGCCACGATCACTGCAAGGAGAAGTAACACCTGCCACACGTTGGAAGACATTTGCCTTTAGATCAAAGGCAGCTAGTGGGTGGTCACCATGGCTGACCACGCCAACAGGAGGGACCTCCAAAAGATCCCAAGTGATCCATCCTTGTGAAAGGCTCTTGTACCCACAGTGGCCTATCTTCTATTTGACAGATAACACACAAGGTAGGCAGCATATATGGAAGGCCAAGTGCAAGGTCCTACAAAGACAGGCTGGGGGGTAGAATGTACTGAGAACAACCCTGAGGGTTTGGTTTTGGTTGACAGGAAGCTCAATGTGACCCAGCAATGCACACTTGCAGCCCAGAAAGCCAGCCGTGTCCTGGGCTGCATCAAAAGTAGCATTGTCAGCAGGTTGAGAGAGGGCATTCTGCCATGCTGCTCTGCTCTTGCACGCTTGCAGTACAGTGTCTGTAAGACCCACAAAGATGATAAGAGGGCTGGACCACCTCTCCTGTCAAGAAAGGCTGCATGAGTTGGGGCTGTTAGCCCAAAGAAGAGAAGGCTCCACAGAGAACTTAGGCCTGCCAGGGCCTAAAGGGGGCTACAAGAGAATTGGAGAGGGATTTTTGACAAGGGCATGTAGTGATGGGACAAGGGGTAATGCCTTTAAATTGAGAGTAGGTTTGTATTAGATACTAGGATGAAATTTTTTGCTGTGGGGCACGGGGGCAGATTGCCCACAGGAGCTGTGGATGCCACAACCCTGGAAGCATTTGAGGCCAGGCTGGGTGGGGCTTTGAACATATGTTCTAGTGGAAAGTATCTCTGCCCATGGCAGGAGCATTGGAGCTGGATAATCTTTAAGCTCCCTTCCAACACGAACCACTCTGTAATTCTATGATTCTATGCTTTCACCCAGCCTACTTTTATGATTTTATGATTCTGTGAAACAATTCAGGACTGGCTTGCCACCTGCCTCTTCATATGATGTCATACACGTGCTCTTTGTTCATAAGAATGAGAAGTGTCAGCACAAGCATTATGATACACGTTTTAGGAATATCATAGTGAATGGACAACTTTCCCATCCAAATAATGAATAGGAAAGGAAATTCTCTGAGGCATCTCTGCACAGCTCATTTCATATTTTTCATGTTAGGTGAACAACATGAGACAACCACCAAGTATTGAGCACAAAGCTACCCTCATCATTTGCAAATTGTCACTCTGTCTTTCGCCTTTCCGCTTCTACTGCATTTGGGACTAGAAAGGTGTCTTCTGTAAGACTTAAGAAATAGCCAGTATGTGTAAAATTCCCATGGTATGCTAGATAGTTGGTACTTTACTGGTGGTTAAAGGGTTTCCTCACACCAGAGTTCTCAAACAGTGTTACTGTCTTGATGAGGAATCATTCTGCAATAAGGGGCAAATACCTTTTTCTGATGCATTGCTGTGGTGGATTTAACTTTGGCTCTCTGAGACCTGAACCCAGTCAAACTCTTCCCTTACGTCCTCAACAGGACAAGGGAGAAAATAAGGTAGAAAAGCTCATTGGTTAACAGAACACTCATCAAATATCATCACAAGGAAAACAGCCTCAACTTGGAGAAAATTAATTTTACTTGTTTTCAATTAAAAATAAAGTAGGATGGTGAGAAGCAAAGACAAGAACAGTAGGTTTTTTTAGTGGAACCGGAAGCTTTTGCCTCCATCCCACCTTTTTTCCAGGCTTAACTTCACCCCTGATTTTCTACCTCTTCCCCTCCCAAGGCAGTTTCTGCATGGGCTCTCTACGGACTTCAGCTTCCTTCAGGTCATATCCACCTTCTGCGGTATGGGATCCTCCATAGGCTGCTTGAGGTGCCACCAGCTGAGGGCTGAGGGACTCAGCTGTACTCTTCAGTGGGTCCACTGGAGCTGGCTGGAACCACTTGTATTTGGTATGGCACAGCCCACAGCCTCTCCTTTTAGAGGCTATCCTTGCAGCCTCCTCCTCCACTGCAAACACCTCGCTACATAAACCAAATGCATTTGCAAATCCATGGTGTGAAACACCAGATATTACAGTGTAGTTTAATGTCTTATAAGACAACCAGTTAGTACTTTGATCCTCGATCATTAGGACTTACAAAATCATTAAGACCACAATTCATAATCTGCATTCATGCATCTTCTACCTTTTAGGATGCATCATATTTTGGTCCAATTTCTTCAATTATTGAACTAGAGCATAAATCTGAAAAATATCTGTGGATAACTTAGAGGTGGAAGTCCCTCATTTCAGGCTGGAGACCTACTGTTGAGGTACTTTGTTAAAACAGTTTTCCTGCTGTACCCTCTGCAATGTTTGCTGGAGCAGATGGGAGTAGGATGGAAGTGTGACTCTCAACCTGTTCCAGTGGCAGCAACATCAGCTACAGTTTGCTTGGATGCCTGCAAGAGCTGGGAGTGCTGAATCATGAGAAGTGCTCTGGCAATGTTCTCCACACAAGACTTGGTATTTGCTTCTGTAGCTCACTGTAGTCTCCATATGGAAAGCAAGAATAAAGCATATCATTCTACTCCTCCTAGCTTTTTCTGTGCTCACCCATTGCAGAACAGTCCTTGATTAAGTGCAGGATAACTGTTAGAAGGTTTCCCTAGTATGAGATAAGTCCAGAGTCTTTAATTATCTGTTTTCCATAATGCTGCATGAAACAAATGGAATGTGTGTTGCACAAAAGATGCTTAGGCAGACTTACACAAAGCTTTATTCAGATAAATCATTGCTGATAACATGCATAAATTCTAAGTGTAAAAGTAGCTTCTGGGGAAAACAAAAATAACAAACAAAACAACACAAGAGGAAAGTGTAAGGGGTAAGCTTCCCAAAGACAAGTCAAGAAAACCATTGATGTAATTAACCTCTTCCCTGTGCACTCCCTCCAGCGTAGCAGGTGGTAAAGCTGAAGGTGATGAGAATGTTGACTTTTACCACAGATTTCCCTAGTCCTGTACAATTTTCAATGTGATCCTCTCAACTGGATTGTTACTGCCTCTGATAATGTTAGTGTGGATTAGCGTGCTTCATCAGTCATAAGCACTATGTGCTGATTGACTGTTAAGTTCTCTTGCATATGTATTATTAGGTACTGCTTACTGCATATTTAAATTACTGTTATGTTGTTACTCATTAGGTTTTGAGTTTCCCTAATATTTACTAAACTCCACAAAGCAGGATGTAGGAAAAGCAAAGCAACAAAGGGGTGAGTTTCACATTGGAGACATTTAGTTTGCTAAAGAAGCCAACAGCAAGAAATTTGGGGTTTGCAGATACAAGAAAAACAACAAAAGAACAAGAATATAGGAAAAAAAAATGCACTGGGGTTCTGGAAAACAGCTTGGTTAAAAAGTTATAGAGATGCAGAAGAAAGGCAGACTGGAGATTTGCAAATTAAAAGGCCCTTACTTCTGCACAGGTTAAAGTACTTAATGACCTATGCAGCTTTGAGAAAGTACCTATGATCCTGGGTGTGGATGCCAGCAGGTAGGTCGAGGTCTGAGAAAAAAAAAAAAGCCGTTAGCAAGACAAGCTCATGGCAAAAGTCTATGGGTGGGAAACACCAACCAGACAGTACAGAAAAACAAATACTTAAAGCAGTGAGGGTCTGAGCAGTGAATTAAGAGAATAATGGATAGGAGCAGATCAAAATGGTATGAGAAAATTCTCTGACAATTTAATGATAGGAAACCTAAAAGAAAAGTTCAACCTTTACATGTGATAGGACAGTATGGTTTGCTGTTTTCATAAGCATGAAGATGCCTTCTTTCAGATAACTACTTTGTATATGTGTGCCAATAGTTGTACATTACATTATTGTTCCTCAAAAAGTCTTATTATATTGATCCCTTTAACTTCTGATTGTGTGAACAGATGTTTCTTATGATCTCTCTGTATGTAAAATTACTCTAATAATCCTTCTGGACCGTTTTCTGAATCTTTACATTGGTTTAGTCTTTCTAATTTGTACAGACAAAAATGCCCTTATTCCACATATTTAGGTCAGATCTTGTAGTCTATATGTATAAATGAACCTTGCCAAGTGAGTATCACAGTGGCAACCCACAGTATATTGAATCGTAATTTAGGACACTTGAATATTTTTCATTGCACAGCCACCATTAAAGCACCATATTGTTACAGGAGATTTATTATGCAAGCAGGTTCTGCTGAGATAAAATATTTTTCATTTCCTCAGGAAGCATACCTTTATAAAACCCTTTCCTGTGGAGATTTCCAATCTGCAGATCCAGCAATGTGGTGCATGAAAACGCTCTGCCCTCCCTGCCTGAACCCCTACTGACTCAATTGAGACTCCATTTAGGAGTACAGAAATTTTTGCGTGTGTCTTTTTTGAAGACCAAAGGTGATAAAATGCACAAATAGTACAGATAGAAACTGAGGGGATTTTCAAGGCATAGCACGGCAGGAAAGACATCAGGCAGCTCAGTAAAATACTCAGCTGGCCTGTGGTGTTAGGTCATCTGTCCTGAGAATGAAAACATTTTTATTGTTCTTGATAATTACTTTCTTCATGTTCACCTTCATCACACCCAAGCACGTATGTGGGTAAGCGAATAGAAACTGTAGAATATATAAAACTTCTCCCAGTGTTTGGTGAAGCTGGAAAACTATTTGTAGCTCACTGTTCACACAACAAGCTACAGTATTAAAGATGAAAGCAAGAAGGGGAAAAACTGATAATTGGTGTGATGGTTGATGGCATCATTCCTGATATCACACCAGATTTCTGCAGGGTAGGAAAACTGGGCAAAGGAGATTAGTCCCTTAGAGGTGACTTAGAAACTGCTTCTGAGCATCCACAGAGGAGCTCAGCTAAGAGTAGACTCCTCTCGTCAGAGGAAAGAAGCAAAAAGAGGACACAAAGTCCCACTTCAGCAGTGATTTTGTGCTGCTGTGGAGCCAGAAATATCTTACTGAGGTTTAAGACATCATTAATTCCTCTCATTCCTAAATGCTGCAAAACATTTTGTCCTTTTTCTTATTGATTGTGTCTTCAAATTTGCCCCAAACAGCTTGAAATATTTCATATTTAACCTGAGTATCTAAATCAACCTCAGCTCTTGCTAACGTACTTGTATACATACATTATACATACATTAACTTGGTTTTGGTTTATTTTCACACAAAATATCTTCAGTTAACCTGATAACTTCAAATATTTATTCTGAAAATAATTATTTCAAATTAAAGCTTGATCATGTTTGCAAGTGATCAAATAATAAAGGGAAAAAAGTTGTGACAGGAAAATACAAAAAAATCGCATCCTTTTAAAGTCTCCCAACATACGTATGGCAGGCCACATACCACAGCCTAAGAAGGATGAGACACGCATTTTTCTAATTAGGAACTATAGAGAATGAAGCACATAACCTAATTCCTATTGCAATACAAATCTAGAAAATAAAAAGGCATTGTTTCTGCAGAACTTGTGAAAATAAAATATTCACATTACAAAGTTAAGTCCATATAAATAAGAACTTGCAAATTTAGATAAAAATAAAAAAAGAAAGACATGAACTGCAAGAAAACATGGTCTGAAGTTATGCAAAAGCATATTAGTATTATTCACTTACAGTATCATATTTATATGCAAAGGGGCTAAGAATATCTTCCCACATCCATAGCTCTACAGGAGCTTTCCAGAGAGGTTCAGTAATACCATTGCTTTCAGACTAGTGTTTTGAGAACAGTCCTACATGGGAAAAGGAGTATTTTCTAGACTCTGGCCAGATTTTCCTCTAAAATTTAAATCTGCAAGAGGAGATTATCCTCATCAAGCAAACAAAGTATCAAATTCAGCATACATTTTGTCCGTATGAACTGATCAGTGAGCATCACCACTGGGTTAGTCACAGGATAACAAACATGAGGAAAGATTATTTTTATTGTGATAATTTCTTTGAGCTATGGATCAGATTCAATTGTGTATGCTGGGATCTGCCTATGGGTGAAGTGTTTGGTAAACTGGATAATGCCAGACAGAGTCTTCCATTACTACCAGGTCAATGGCTCTGATCTTGCTTTGGCTGGTGATGACTGAAAACGTTTTAATAAGGGTGCTGCACAATAACTTATGCAAAACAGACTGATACTGCCTCTTCTGCTTCTTGAAGACAGAAATCTGTGTTAAAGCAAAGCTACCTTCACAATTTGTCTTATGTGTCATCCATGTTAGTGGTGTCAGCAGTGAAGCAGAAGCCTGCGTGGACAAGGAAGCACAAGTATCTCAGAACCATCTTTGGGTGCTTGTTGGTGAGGGAGGCCTGTGCTGATCACTTGGGAGGTTAATAGGTCTCATTGCCAGAGCAATAACTAGTGCAAAACATTAATGCTCCTTTAGTAAAGTATGGAAAGGGAAATAACACTAATTTGTACACATATTTTCACGTTACATTTTTAATTCTAGTACGTATTAAATATATGTATGAACATGGCACCTGGAAGGAGATTTCTGAAACTTTCATCTGAAAACATGAGTTTTCATCACAGAAGCCATCAATAAGCAACTGCACTTTAGTATAGAGTGAGTCATAGTTATATCTGTGCCAGATGATGATTATCTAAAGACAATTTGAGGTGCTGAAATTTATTATTAAATGGCCCCTGGGATATATAAGAATCTTTTTTACAAACTCCTGGGGACTGGAAAAAAGTATATATGTACTAATAATTTCCAATACCATATACAAATAATTTTCAACAGCAACTGCATTTGGTAAATTTTAAGATGTCTTTTGTCCTGCCAGTGCCTAAAGGGGGCTACAGAAGAATTGAAGAGAGACTTTTAATAAGGGCACGTAGTGATAGGACAAAGGGGAATGCCTTCAACACAGTAGGTTTGGATTAGATATTAGGAAGAAATTCTTTATTGTGAGGGTAGTGAGGCACTTAAACAGATTGCTCACAAAAGCTGTGGATGCCCCATCCCTGGAAGTGTTCAAGGCCAGGTTGGATGCGGCTCTGAACAACCAGTTCTCGTGAAAAGTGTTCCTGCCCATGGCATGGGGGCTGGAACTGGGTGACCTCTAAGGCCCCTTTTGACCCAAACTATTCTATCACTGTATGATAATTGAGAAGAGATAATTACTTGTGTCCCCATAATTGAAAAAAAAAACCCAAAAAACAAAACAAAACAAAAATCCCCAAAACCAAAATGAAAAACAACAGCAACAACAGCAAAAAAAACCCCCAACAAATTACTTGTTAAATGGATTTTAGGTACTTAGAATGGCGACACTTACATAAAAAACTATTTATTAAAGTGAAATATAATTCTATAGAAAACTCCTCACTCCATGTACTTGACACTCGTGCAAGGACTGACTTTTCAACAGATAGAGATCTGAGAAGCACAGCAACGCTGAGAGCAATATAAGTAGTAATAATAGTGTGATTCTCATTTTCAGCACAGAGTAGTTTCTTGATGTCAGTCCTTTAATCGGAAATTCCATGTCATTTTTATAATATTGCACTAGAAAGTTAGTCTCTGTTTCAGAATGCATTAAAGACGGGGATGATGTCTTCCCTCTTAGACCTTTCTAATTATACAATATAAATATATAGAAAAGAATGCTGTTTTTTTCAGATGTCAGAGAAGTTCTTATACTGCATTTCTAGCTGTCACTGGCCTTATTTGATTGCCCTTAAAAGAGCTCACCTGTTAGATGAAGCAGCTTCTAAGCTAGTCACATGTATTATCAATTTTCCTGTTTTTTCAAAAATCATGACATTCTATTTAATATAGTGACCTTAAACAATAAATGCTTTAGAAGCAGTTTTTTTTCAATTTAAAGTGCCTCAATACATGGACTAATGGTCACATAAAAAATCCAGATCCCTATTCAGCAGCTTGCTATTGAAGCCATTTGAAACCAGGGAGAGGTTTTGTTTGTGTGTCACTTACAAAAGCTCCACGAAACATTAAAATAAAAAAGAAAACAAAACAGATCATAAATCTAACTGAAGTCTCTTTCCACTTTTTCTTCTCCTAACCACATCAGTGTTTGTGCTTTTTATAATTTATTTTACAAAGAGATCTCGTCTTCTTAAAAGAAAATTAAAATCTTAAACCGGAAGCCCCCTTAACTCTTACTTTTACTTCAGGGAAAAAAAAGTGAAGCTACTGTTCTTTGTCATTTTATAAACACCAAGCATTTTAAGATTCACCTAATTCACTTTAAAAACCAGTTTTCTTCTGGGGTATTATTCTCCATTAAATGATTCACTTAGCAGTACAATCTGGTTTTCTAGGCAAATGAAGTGTGGCCTGATTTTACATTAGGCATAAAACAACTGGTTTTCATACTTATCAAATACACATGGAAAACAAAACAGTATTCACACTGGTGAATAACTTTTTTTTTTTTTTTTAAATCTATGTAAATAAATACAAACAGAGACTAAGATATAAAAAAAAAAGTATCTTTTTTTCGCAAATGGAGTCATAGATAATAGGCAATTCCTCATATTATATCAAATTCATCCGTCATTTTCTTAATTTTTTAAGGTTGTTTGTCAGGTTTTTTGCTGTTGTTTTGTTATTCTTGTTGTTCTGAGAGATAGAAATGCAAAATAAAAATAGAAAAAAGTCACAATTCACTCATTGAGTCAGTATATGTATAATCTTTGCAGATATATTTATTGCTGCTTTTTTTGATACTGCTTCTATATATTTCTACTGTTATTTTTTCTTGCAAAACTCTTCATATATACGTTTTTTATTATTATGCTACAAATGATTAGTCAACAGAATTCTCTTAAAAGATCCATATTTACATTAATATCCATGAGGCAAACTTAATTGAGCAACAGAAGAGTGGTTATTTTGTTATTGATGTCTTTGCTGCATCATGAAGGCAGCAATTTAGCACTAAACTATAAATAGAAAAAATACGCTGGATGAAACTGGCTTGTCTTGTGTTTTTAATATTCCCTTCAGGGTAAAGTATGACATAACCTAATTACAGTGGTAGAGATTTCACTGCAGGGAAAACCGTTGTTATTCCATTTGACAATCAAGTAATTATCTTCTCTACTGGATGTTTTACTGGATACTACTAATTAAGTCATCCACAAGTATTTATTTAAAATTTAGGAAATGGTGCTATTCTTAAAAAATGTTGGCCTTCAAGAATGCCAATAATTTTTAAAAACCCCATTCTTTTTAGTCGAGTTTTTTAAATGCTACCTGTCAGAATGCTTACCTAAGCAGAAAGCACGTGTTCTTTCTGACATATCGCTGCTTCTTATTTCAGGGCATGGACTCAACTTGCAGTTGCTTCATTCTCCTTGGGGCTGTAGGGCTTCTGCTGAGTGCTGGGAGCAAGTACCTAAAAACAGTAATAAAAGTGATGACAGAGCAGAGTAAGAGAGAGTAGATGATAACTGGCAGAGTTAGTGGGGAAACAACAGGACTCAAAATTCCATTTAATTGTCCAGATGTTCCAGGAGAGGTGAAGGCAGGAAGCACAGTATCTCACCTTACGAAAGGATCTGTAAGCAACCCTCGTATGCATCTCTACTTATGGGAGAATCTGCAAGCAACCCTACCCTAACCCTAATTTTGTAGTTAAAATTGGGTAATTGCATACTCCATCCTCATTCTCAGCTTTTTTCTTATTTTCTCTTCAGTTTTCCCTTATCTGTATAAAAGATTTGCTCATTCTTTCCTGATCATATAATCTCAAGAAAAGCCAACCATCTGATTATATGGCAAAGCATAGTAGGTCAAATCTCTCAGTCTGTTTCAGAAATAAGGAACTTCTCACTCATTAATTTAAGTTTATTTGGGCTGCTTATTATGAGTTAATAATCAAAACCAGTAGATTATAATTTTCTTTTAAATTATCAATGCTGTCCTCACCCATATCTTCTTGTTCCCAATAATGGATTTACCTTGAAGAGAATACATTTTAAAAGATTACATCAAGTTAAATGTTAACAATATAATTTACCCTTTAGTTTCCTGTACTAGTATCCTGAAAATCTACTGGTACAAAATAAGGAAAAAACTTAATAAAAACACCAGCTGTATCTTATCCAAATGTAACTCACATATAAATATATTTCAACACACATTTCATAATTTTATTTTTTCTGAAATACATTTTCTTATCTTCATCCTACTTTCTCTGCAATCACATTACTGGAAACAAAAATTGTCACACTCTTCATTGACTGAAAGAAAACATGAAATTTTTAAAGACAAATGTTGAAAATATTTGAAAATAAAGCTGCCTAAAACATTTTTGTACCTATTTTCTCATTGTCAGAAACCTAAAGAAAGGAAACATGTTTCCATGAAAATACACACTGGAAAGGGCTCTGTTAAAACCTTGACATATGTATACAGAAGTTATACAAAAGTTATTTCTCACCTGTATGTCCTATATAAGCTCATGACATATAAATGATTTTTACTGTACAAATATAAAATACTTGAAGCAACACGAAAAAATGTAATCACATATACATAATTTATGCATTTGCCTAATGTAACAAAATTGACACTGCAGCTCCTAGTTAAGTTACCTAATGTTAGGTGTATTTAAAGTTGTAGGTAATTACCTTTTCTGGTTTTACCTGTGTTGTGTTTAAATCTAGTCAACACAAAATATACTTGGATTGAATTTGCAGTATTGAGTGTACCATTCCCTTGACAGCTAGATTATAATTGTCTTGCTACTCCAGTGTAAATGTAAGTTAAGGGTCTTGTTATTTCTAGTAAGTGTTGTGACTTACAGATGAAAATGTGTCATTCTGACTTGGTTCTACTTTAAAAGGGCGTGGAACCACCACTGACAAAGAAAAGAAGAAAATGTTTCAGCGCCTCCATTAAACTCTAATGGATTAGGAGACTAGTATTCACAAGTTTCAAGCACTTTTTGTTCAGCAACTACATAAGACTTCAAAGTGAATTTAATACTGGACCCCATTTAAAAAATAAATAATAAAGAATCATAGAATGTCTGTCTCAAACCACAAAAAATTTTCCAAAGACAAAATAGAATCTTTTTCAATCTCATATTGTCAAGAAAAAGCTAAATGTACCATGTATAAGAGTGAAAATAAATGTATTATGACTCAAATTCTTTTTCCTAAAACAACCAACTTCTACCTTCCTCAACTTTTAAAAACATAGCTTTCCTTGTACACAGGAGAGAATCTAGGAAGGTACTAGAAAGAAAACATCCACTCAAAGGTCTGTCAAGTTAAACCAGAGATGCTCATGTCAGACTGCTGCTGCTACTGAATCTGTAGCTAATGAATCTATTTCTTTCACGTATGTGCTATGTTTTTTCATCAGAAATAATACATGTCCTGCTTGCAGAGAGGAGGAGTGGAGCATGGCTAGGACGCTGTTTCCTACTGTGTTCTTCATTCCTGGGATTCATGGTTTCAGGAGGAAGAAAAGGACGAATGTACACCAAAAGTGCACCATTTTGTTCTGTTTCTTCCTCAAGGAAGTTTCCAGAACCAGCAATGTGGACTCTGTTCCCTCTTCCCGCTGTTGTTCATCCCCTCCTGTCCTTCAAAGGAATGTGGCCCCGGGCAGCAAATGCAGCCGCGTCTAGCAGAGTGCATGCACCATGAGCACTGGTGCCAGAAGCAGCCACAGGGAACGAAGCAGCAGCAAACTGAGTCCCGCTGAGCCCAGCCTAACACCGCCGAACACAGCCGAATCGCGGGCACTGCGCCAAAGCGGCAAACAGACAAATGGAGGAGCAGCGCAGCGTGTGTGTAAGTCACCCTCTTTTTCATACACTTGTTATCAATGTTGCTGTCACTTTTCATTTCCCATCCCATTGATGTTTGTTTTCAGTAAATCGTTACCTCAACCCATAGTCTCTGCCTCAGTTCTTTTCTCACCAGAAGGATGCGGAGGGGAAATGGAGAGGCTTATTTGAAGTTTAATCCCAGCTGGTTTTAAACCACCACGAAATAAAAACAAAACACAAATCTCTGTGCTTCTTCATTCTGTATTGGCTAATTCATTGACAAGTTTCAGTGCAGTTCCCATTGTATCACTTTATTTAAGGTCTCTCCTATTTCTCTTCAAAACAACTAATATGGCTGTATGTGGACCAGCTTAGTAACTAGTTGAATCTCATTTTCATTCACCATTTAACAGGTTTTTGGATACAGAAATGACAACAGTTAACTTTAGAAGTAGGCTGGAATACAGATCCTCCACTACAGACCTGGTAGATCAAGTTCTCATTCTCCAAGATAGCAGACCCTTGAAAAACACCACTTAAATTTGTGGTAAAATTAACATTGTTTGAACCTTTGCACTGAGATCCAAAATGTTCTTCCTTTGTTCCTCCTAGAAGTCTAAACTAGTACTGGAAAATCGCTAGAATGTATCTGTGTTGGAATGGTTAGAGGCGACTTCAACATGGATATCAGGATGGAAAAGCTAAATAATCCTTAATGCTTCAAGGAAGTATTTTTCATGTGGTACACGACACGATCATTCGGAGTGATAACATGGTGGTAACCATCCCAAGTGCAGCAAATCCAAGTCTGTAATGCACTGTGTACACATTCCTCTAAGGTACCTGGCATTTCAGGGCTTGAGACTGAACTTTCATCTAAAAGCTAAAAGCAGAAGACTCCTGCTAAGCTGGAACAGGTAGTTGAGAACAGTAAAAAAAAAAAAAAAAAAAAAAAAAAAAAAAAAAAAAAAAAAGAAAAAAAAAAAAAAAAAAATTCACCCTAAAAAAAAGTTTTTTTGGTAAACAGANCATTAGTAAAGTGTTTTATGGATAAGATGTATGGTTTCAAAACCACATCTCTTGTAATCACATGTTCAGAAGGGAAAATTTGGGGTGGTATCTTTTGGAAACAAAAGATAACAAGTTGTTCTAACCCTTTCTCTACCAGGACACTGTCAGGCAGTATTGATAGTATTGTCATGTTTTTATCTCTGGTTCTCTCTTGAAATTTATAGCAGTTAAAAGTATTTTTTGATGCAATCAAATTCTACTAAAATGAGCTACAACGTCTGGAAGTCAAATGTATTTAAATGATGTAAGAAAATAATGTAAAATTCAGTGACATTTTCTATTTACTTATATATTTATCTTCTAATATATAAAATGGACAGCAATGTTTTTAGTGACAACTACTCTCAGGCAAACACATCTTTAAGGGGAGGCATAAAATTCATTACTTCTGCTCCCAACTCATTCCTTTATGGCTCATGTAATATTTTTGTAGTGAAACCTATTGTACTAAATATGTGTGATAACACACTCTATCAAATATAAGATGTATACAATATGCCAGAACTGTTCTTCTTCATTTTGCAGCAGTAGGGAGTTTTTAGATAACAAAAGATTGTTTCCTATGGCTTCAGTTGCATAAATTCATGTGGTCAAACTTACTCTTTCTTAATAATATGATATTTACACACATTTTCTAAGGTTTATGAAGGTTATTCTCTAAATGTGGAACATATATAAATGATAGTGTTAAAGTAATTTTATTGCAGCCACTGAATGGTCTTGAAATACAAAACAAAAGGCTCTGCCTACTTTTATCTGTATTTCCACATTTTGAGAAATTAAGTAATTTTTTAATTGTTTAAGGTATCTCTCAACTTCCAAGCTTCACAAGACCAGAAAGTTCTACTGATGCCATCGGAATACATGAAGTAGCAAGTACAACAGAAGTATGTAGTGCTTTATTTGCAAATACAGTGGCTCGAGGTTTTTTGGGGTTGTTGTTTTTGGAGTTTTGGTTTTTTTAATTTTTAAAAGGATTATAGTTTTAAGCAGGTACTTCTAAAAGTCATTGAGACATAAAAAAAGGAATTGGTAAGAATTCAGAGCAACATTTTTGCCTCTCTCTCAGGTTTTTCAAAGTTTTTTTTCCATCAGTATCCAGCAACTCTTGAACGCAAACCCCAATTAGATTTTAGGTACTCCTCATTCCTTCATTCTTTGTAATAAGAGTCTGATGAAACTAGAGAAAAAGTCCTCAAAAAATCTAGATAAGTGACTGCCATATTACCTAGGGGACTGATACTGCTTATTCTCATTGAGGGGTTTTTGTCATTCTTTTGTTGGTACTCCTGAACATGAATGGCCAAGTCAATCATTATTTTAATGACCTGAGAGTGTTGTCTACATATGTCATCAAGCAGGTGGCCTTTTTTTCCACAAAGATACCAATACACTTAAACACATTTGAGTTCAGGGCTTTTACTGAAATATTCTTTGTGATGCACAATAAAACCATCACTAATAATTAAAAACAATGTATATGTATATATGTAATATATGTAATTAGAAAACAACTGTCAAATCTGACATTAAAAAAAAAGAAGACAGCTGATAGATTTCATGGTCTTCATTAATATCAAGACAGAAAGACTTCTTACACCCAGTTTAGAAAATATTCAGTGAATGGTTGCACTGTAGGACACAAGCCTTCCTGAACTAAACATATTTCTTTATGTAAACTACGTGGAAGTTATATTCCACGATTTTTCCCCCTAATTTTTGTGGGCTTATTCACCAAGAAAGACGATACCTATCCATCAGGAAGTACCATACATTTTGTGTAAGTATAAATTAAGCTGTAATAGAAAGAGTAGAATTAAAACATTTCAAACTTCTCCAAGCCTTCTGTTTTATCCATACTCTGTGTTCATCTTTACCTGAATATAAAGCCATTATCAAGAAATAGATATAAGAGCCAAACAATCATGCTTTTTCATCCCAAATATCCAAATTCATTATTTTCTATGAAATCTAGCTGATAGTATGATTTATTTATATAATATGACTGCATAGACTTCAGAAAAAAATGAGATTTATGTATAACAACCCTGTAATCAAAAATATGTTCTATTGAGCTAGAAAAATCTCCCAAACAACCTTCACAGAAACATGTCAGAGAAACCAAGTAGAACTGTCTATTCCAGGAAAATCTTGGTTCCGAGTGAGTTCTTCCAGAACAAGTGCAATGTGATTCCCTGGTTAAATTATTTTTACCTGTTTTACAACCTCTGCTTTAATGACCTATTATGCATATGATACATGCTGTTGTGCAAGAAATTACATTCATTTCAAAAAAGATAATAACTAGCTTTTTAACTTTTAAATTAAGTAATTGAAATTAATTGTGTTAATTTATTTTAAGAAATCCAATAATATCAATACGTCCATTTTTCTTTCATGTGTATCAGTTTTACAGTGAATTTAAAACTTTCTTTTTTCTGGTAAAAGAAATTTTAAAAATTCTTTTTTCTCTACACTGAAATGCATTCAAAGCTCAAAAATTCTACCTTCATCAGCTGAATTATGCTGGACACTGCCTGTAGTGTGATAACTTGAGCATCATTGTCTGCTCAGCAACTTACATGCTACCTACTTAGTAACATGGTAGAGCAGAAATAAAATTGTGTTTAATCAATCACAGTCCTTGTGATTGATGAAGTAATCACTTCACAAGTGTAGACCCGGTCTCAGAGTTGGGTTTCACCACAAGTGATCATGTGAAAGTTTCTGTGTATTGCTTCAATATTACAAGTGATCAATACCAAGCCCATTCTCTAGAATCCAAATATCAAAAATCGGAGTTAAAGCGGATGTCCACAGTGAGTTTTAGGATAATAATTTGCAAATAGCGGAATAGATGAGTGGAAGCTAGAATTCCCACTGACTTTAAGAATAAACAGATTTACATTACTTGTATTCTGTTTTACAAAGAAATGCGGTGACTGGAATACTGATACTAATTCCTGTACTGATTCTAGAACAAATTCAAAGCATGTGGTCTGCAAATGAAAATGGATTTGATGGAAAAAAAGAAGTGAAAATGGAAAAACTAAGACATTACTCTTCAAGTTAGAACATGCTAGGCATGGAAGAGTATATGACAAAAGCGTACTCTTTGTTCTCCTAGAGATAAGTTTCGAGAGTAAGTCAAGCTAATGAAAGCATTATATTTCTCACGAACTGACATAAACGTATCATTTGGGATACTTCTTGTTTGGAGGCTTTCAGAGACAAGGGATGTGTCTTGAAAGACAGGTTTCTCACATGGATGCAGGTTGGTGTAGTCACCAAACAAATAAAAAAGTCTCCAAAAAGTGGTTAAATTTTTGAAAGTTTTCAGAAACGGTTAAGATGTTTTGGATGTGCTTGCATGTTTTCTGTGTCAAAGTTCAGAAAACATAAATACATCTAATAACTGTTGAGTGTGAAAAGGTGACATTGCAGGGTGACAGCGTAAAGAGCGACAGTAAAACACTACTTCTGAAAGAAACAAAGGACAAAAATGTGCTCTGGTGAATGCAGTGTATTTTACACCAGCTAGGATCCTGACACTTATACTGCGGAGCAGCAGTGACACAATATCAAGTATTTTTCTACTCCTCAAACCGTTCCATTATCAAGGAGGGTGGGGATGTGCAAGAAGCTGAGAGATGCCACAGACAGAACAGCTGACCCCAACTGACCACAGGGATAATCCATACCATATGACATCATCCTCAGCAATGAAACTGGGTGAAAAAGAAAGAAGGGGGGGGGACATTTGGAACTATGGCATTTGTCTTTCTGTGTGACTGTTACATGTGATGGAGCCCAGCATTCCTGGAGATGGCTGAAAACCCGCCTGTCCATGTTATATTCTGAAAGAATTCATTGTTTTTGTTTGCTCACACAGATTTTTCCTTACCTATTAAACTGTTTATCTTAACCCATGTTTTCTCACATCCACCCTTCTGATTTTCTTCTCTATCCCACTGCGAGGGAGTGAGTGAGAAGTTGTGTTGGGCTTAGCTCCTGGCTGGTGTTAAGCCAGAGATTTTGTCAAACACTTTTTTTTTTTTTTTCCCTATATATCCATCCAACTAACTTTTACTTTGCTTTTTCTTTCCTCTGCATATGTTTGCTTGTTTTTGTACTTTTTCACCTTATTAAAAAACCTCATTATTAAAAACATACGAAATTAATTTAATCCTTCTCTTTGAAAATACTGTTTCTTACTCTAAGTTCAGGCAAAGAGGAATATTGTAAGCACTGGTGTTAAGAGAGCACATCAGTGAATTTCATTCTTCACTCAAATCATGTACCTTCAAAAGAAATTTAAACCCCAGAATTCCAGAAAAATACTGAAATGAGTTCTTAGATCTTCCATCTGCCTTTGCAGTGGCTTTCTATCACTGTTTCTTAATTCACCACCCCATCAAGACTTTTGTTCCATATTGGTAGTCTGTTACTGGGTAGATATTCCTTCTTCATATGATACTTTTTAAAGGTGGGCATGGATGAGCTACTTAGGAGACTCCACATACTCATTTTTTTGAGGGTGAATCAAGAGAAAGATAGTAGAAGTTACTTAGTTAAAAAAGAAATGTCCAAATCCCAAACCTCTATTTCAACAATGAAGAAAGGTTTTCAAATAATTTTTGATTTACAAAGCTTTGTAAGATTTTTGAATTTTCTCATGGTATGTCATTTTCTTAAGTTTGTCATTTTATAGTAACATCTGTAATAACTGCTCTCAAAAGCTGCAAAAATGATGATGCAGATAAACTAAGACTGTGTATTGAATATTGATTCTGTTGTTTAAAAAGATCACAGCATCATGTAGACATGAAATTACAAATATTTTAAAATTAATTTTAACATAAATCACAAACAGATTTATCATCAGGAGAAATGACAATTCTGTTCTCATTTTTCCTCCTAAAGTCTTCCAGGACCACTCTGGCCCAACATAAATTATTTGGGACCTGGAAGTGCGCTCTGTTGAGAGACTGACAAAGGATGTGTCACTGGGAAGCAAGCACAAAACAAAGTTCAATGAAATTTCCATGAAATTAATAACAATTTTCAGTTACAAAGTATTTTCAGTTATAAAATATTTTCGGTTACAAAGCAAGAGGGAGTTTTAAATTTTTTCAATAATTATTCTTATACATACTAGCATGATTTAATTGGACATATTGATGGGACTTCAAAGTTTCCTACTTCTCCTGGCCACGGCAACTTTTCTTTTCTATGTTTTTTATTTCCATTCCAGTATGTTCCAAATTATACTTCTACTTTCACATTCTATTATTTTGTTAAGGTTTTTGTTGGTTTTGTGTATTTGTGATAAATTATACTTACTAAAAGTCAGATATCATATAAGTGCGGTTAGTTTGGATTTGTTTTTTTTAAAGGGGCAGATTTTTTTCTGCTCTGTTCTAGTATTAAGCCCATGCATGACCCACAATGACATTTTTCCACCAGCTTTTTCCACCAATACACCCGATCAGTGTGCTCTTGGGATCTGGCTGATACAGTTTTAAAGTTTCCCAGGCTTATTGACTTTTGTGTGTCTGTGTGTTAAAGACTTAATTGTTTGTATTTTTTCCTGCAAGATATATTGATAATTTTAATCTCTAACAAATCAGCTATTGAATTTGCAGTTTTGCAAAAATATTACTGTTTCTTTCTTTTAGTTCTTGCTTTTTTTTATCCCCCGCCTAGTTCAGCCAGAGGTCTCTTGGAAACTTCCTGAGTAAAGGTCAAAACCTCGGCTCTAACCAGTGTATCTTGTAACCTTTAAAAGGAAAATGTCTCTTGTCTATTGTTAATTATAGTATTTGATGACATCAAGCTGAGAGGTGCATCTGACATGCCTGAGGGATGAAATACCACTCGAGGGATCTGAAAAACTTGAGAAGTGGGCCTATGGGAATCTCATAAAGTTTAATAAAATCAACTGCAAGGTGCTGCACCTAAGTTGGGGCAATTCCCCAACAGAGCCTGGGGGATGAACAGATCAGAGCAGCCCTGCCCAGAAGGACTCGGGGGTGCTGGGGGGTGAGAGGCTGGACATGACCCAGCCATGGGCGCTCCCAGCCCAGAAAGCCAAACGTGTCCTGGGCTGCATCCAACGCAGCGTGGGCAGCAGGGCAGGGAGGGGATTCTGCCCCTCTGCTCTGCTCTGATGAATGGTCCTGCTCCAGCTTTGTAATTCTCAGCACAGGAAAAACTGTTGAAGCAGGTCCAGAGGAGGGCCACAAAAATTACCAAAGGGGTAGAACACCTGTCCTAGGGGCAAGAGAGTTGTTTAACCTGGAGTAAAGACTTGACCTGTCACTATACACAGGGGGCTTAAAACAAAGAAGGGGTAGACTTTTTAGTAGGACCTGTAGCAATAGAACAAAAGATAAAAAATTTAAACTAAACTGGCATAGATTCAGACTAGATACAAAGAATTTTTTTTTATGAATGTGATGATGCACTGGGACAGGTTACACAGAAGTGGTGAATGCACCAACCCTGGAAACACTCAAGGTCAGGTTGGACAGGGCCCTGAGAAACCTGATCTAGTTGAAGATGTCTCTTCTCATTGCAGGGGAGTTGGACTAGATGACCTTTAAAGGCTCCTTCCAACACAAACCATTTCATAATTCTCTGATTCTATGATTCAATAAGTTGATTCCATGATTCTTGATTTTTGACTCTATGAGCCTTGGAGTTCACCAAGACTCAGTATTGGGGCCAGTTCTATTCAATAGTTTTATTGATGACCCGAGCAAGGGGATCGAGTGAACCCTCAATAAATTTGCAGATGACACTAATTTTGGCAGGAGACAAAACTGCAGATGGATCTGAACAGGCTGTATGGATAGCCCAAGGCTATGGGATGAGGTTCAACGAGGTGAAGTGTTGGGTCCTACACCTCAGGCACAATAGCCCCAGGAAGTACTACAGACTTGAGGCAGAGTGGCTGGAAAGTGGTCGAGCTGAAAAGGGCATGGAGGTGCTGGTTGTCAGCGGCTGAACATGAGCCAGTGTGTGCATGACAATGGCATCCTGGCCTGTACCAGCAAGAGTGTGGCCAGCAGGACCAGGGCATTGATTGTCCCCCTCTATTCAGCACTGGTGAGGCCACATCTTGAATCCTGTGCTCTGTTCTGGGCCCCTCATTCCAAGTAGGACATTGAGGTGCTGGAGCATGTCCAGAGAAGGGCAACCGAGCTGGTGAAGAGTCTGGTGCACAAGTCCTATGAGGAGCAGCTGAGGGACTGGGGGTGTTTAGCCTGGAGAAAAGGAAGTTCAGGAGGGACCTTGCTGCTCTCTATAACTTCCTGAAAGAAGGTTGTAGCCAGGTGGGGGTTGGCCCACAAAGAGCCAGGGGAGGTTCAGACTAGACATCAGAAAAAAAAATAAAATTCTCTGAACAGGTTTTCAGGCACTGGAACAGACTGCCCAGGGAAGCAGTAAAAGACCATGTCTGGAAGTATTCGAGAAATGACTGGATGTGGTACTTAGTGCTGTGGACAAGCTGGCATGGTTGTATTAGGTCAAAAGTTAGATTCGATGACTTGGAGGTCTTTTCCAACACTAATGACTCTATGATTCTTTGGTTCTGTAGTTCTCTGTATAGGAAAATAGAACAAACTTTTTTGTGAAACTTATGCAAGGTTGCAATTTAGGGTTTTCCTGCCACAATTAGAGAATCCATATTTTTGGGCTGAGCAAAACCATTGTGGCTAAATATTAACTTTGTGTAAATGCATGCAAGTTAATGAGAAGCCAAGCCTTCAAAAGTTCATAATTGTTGTATGCACAGGAATCCTGATTCAGTAATATTTTTATTGCTAGCGCTTTTCCCAAAATTCCAAGGAAGGCACAGCATGTGCTTTTTTTCTGCAAATTTAAAAAAAGAATAAAGTAAATTAAGCTAATAACAAACTGTCTTAAGGTTGGGCTAGTGTTCACTGGCTTCTTTGATGCTCTTTTCGTCAGGTATTGCCAAACAACCTTTGCATTATCATCGGTAGTTGTTGAAAAAATTTAGATTAACCAGTCTTCTTCTCTATCTTTTTCAAATAAATGTCACACATATATAGTAAAACCAAACCTGCAACCTGACTTCTTGGGAGCTACATGAGTTGAAAGGTGTTAATGCAAGTACAAGACACATTCCATTTCAAAATTCACCACCATACTTCCTCAGTGATTTTTTACTCCATGTTACTGCAGTTTTCTTACAGTGTAATATTTCAACATGATAGATCTATTTCACTTTCAAATCTTTTAAATTATTTTAGTATTTTTCTACAATATTAAGAAAAATAAGCTGTTTCATTAAAAAAAAGTAAAGGTAATTCAGTCAAGTACCCTCTGTAGGGGTTGGAAACTAATTTTGATAAATCCCAGAACGTTTTTCACACAATAATAGAAAGGTAATTATACTTTTCTGTAATGTATTCAGTTAGCAGAGTAATTGATACCTATTGTGGCTCATAGTTTATACAATCGTGTCACTTTTATTTACCTTTTTGCTTCCAACCTTTATTTTTATTTGAAAAAGATAGTGCTTTAGATTGTAAAAAATTAGTGAAGCAATCATGAAGGGATGAAATATTTCTGACTGTTATTGAGCAATAATCTAACTTCAAGGTTAGACATGACAAAAGTCAGTGGCACCGTATGATTATCTTTATTATTGATCTACTAATACAAAAGAAACCCTGACCTCAGATCTCTCTCTGGAGCCCAAGAGATTCTTTTTTTCCAAAGATGCATTGAAGTTTGAGCATTTTGTTGTGATGTGAGATTAACGATACCTGAATGGCTTAGGTATGCTGAAAACTTGCTAGAAGAAACAGGATTTAAGATTCTAGTGATGTCAAAGTACCAGGTGATGCTCCAGACTATTAGGAAAAAATTACCTCTGATGAAATGGGGAACTGGGTTATTCCAGAAATGGGTTATTCCTATTTTAAAATTATTCAGGGTACAATTTTAATACTGATTCCTAGAGTTGCTAGTGTATATTTCCCGTCAGTCAATTACTGCAAATGACAGGTGATCTTAACAAATTTTTCCTATTTTTCACTCTATTTCTTTGTGGGGAAAAAAAAAAATCATTACTGTTTATTTGTGTTGACATTGTAATATTTTTAAGTAGTGCTAAAGGAGCACATTTGTAAATGAGTGTACTCTCTGGAATGAGTGCTCTATGGGGAAAAAAGTCTAAAAAGATAAAAAAAAGGTCTCTGTCTCAAGAACAGAAATATTTACCTAGATACACCTAAATACACCAGATACTGTATACAAAATATTTACCCCCTCCTCTGGTCTGAAAATACCTCAAAACTCCATGAAATCCACCTTGACTCTGATTTTAAAAATACAAAATTTGCAATGGCTTTGAAGATAAAAAGATTGAATGTAAATTACCAGATAAAATCTTATTGTATCTTTGCTTTTCAAAGAGAGGCAACTTTCAATCCTGTGAGAAGGCCCGCTAGGTTCACTGTCTCTGCTGCACCTAGTGATGCGTGGAGGCAACATGGATTCAGTGGCCTTCTCTGCTACAAATACCACACCATCTTAAGAAAGCAAACAAAGAACTCACTGTCTCTTGATGTCAAAGACTGCCAGACTCCAGATATTGGCTGGAGTCTGGGGAGCCATTTACAGGTTATGAGGGCTGTCCCACACCAGTCCTGGTCCTGGTGATTTCTAGAGAAGCTAAGGACTAGCACTAATACAGACTCCCAGCCTTATTTACATGAGGCCTTTAATCTTTCTATGTTTAGAACTTAAACATAGAAAGATTTTAAAACTGAACAGTAGTGCCTTCTCATTTATCTATCATGTCCAATATTCCTCTGTATTTTGACATGGTTGTATGGTGCTTCACACAACAGGATTCCTAATTGGTTTCAGTGGGGATACAGAAACACAGGGCAGTGGAGAGGCACTGAAATGCACAAGCTATCAAGGAAAATCTGCCTCCCACAGATACACGGTCCTGTCTACGGGAGCAAGTCAGAACTGCTTTCTGGGCCTACTACCAAATTAACAAGACCTAAATAAAGTCAGAGCCTATCAACATGAGCCATGTTTTCAGTTTGAATAAAGGCGGAACTAGGTACTCCAGTATTAGGTGGTCGAGGGCTTCACAAAATTCTCTACATGAAGCAAGCATACCCTGAACCTTTGCATGACAGTAGTGCTAAAAGCATTAGATACTCATGTAACCTTGGAAACATACCTTTTACCGACAGCCCCATGATGACATGGTACCCTTGAAATATTGTCAAAATGACTAGTTTTTTCTTTCTTTTTTTTTAAAGTTAGTCTATCTGCTTATGTGAGAAGCATAACTTTTCTGATATGACTTGGAGAAACTTAAGTATTGCACCAAATCCTCTATCAATATTTATGCAATATTTTAAAATGTACATTTCTTCCTACCTACAAGTTTTCTTATGGAAAACATTCTTCTCAGAAGTTAAAATCACTTTAAATTCAATATTTATTTCAGTGTTCTTCCTACACTTACTGTGGGATCTTCTATTACCAGAGAACTTGCTAGCCATGGTATGCAAGAATTCGTGGATGCTTACTTTTTTTTTTTTTTTTTTTTTGGTTGGTTGGTTGGTTGGTCGGTTTTATTTAACAGGAGACTTACTCGCTTTAAGCCTCAAATGACTTTTCATGTGGTTTGATCCTTTCTCCCAATTTCATGTAAAAGGTCATATAATGCCCTAATTATTTTACTCAATTGTAAAATAAGAAATGAAACAGAAAAAAAAAGGTATTTTGAACAGAAAAAAATTTAGAATTACTAGGTGAGGTTTTTTTTCTTTTAAACATTTTCATTATTTGATTGATTTTTTTTCCTTTTTTTTGTACACATGCAAGTTCTCCTTCCCTACATTTTTTCTTTTTTTTCCACAATTGAGTCTTGATTATGTTGCTGAGTTATAAGGAACAGAGACACTCTTATAACCCAAAATGTTATAAATATAATAGAAGACTTTCAGTAGTTTACTAAAACAGTCTTGTTTTCTTTCTACTGTCTGTGGAAGTATATAACAAAACAGGGAAACTTGATCAGTGAATTTGAGTAGAATTACTTTTATAGCATCAATGCAACTTATTTTTTATGAATGGAATTTTTTCTATGTATTTACCAGCCTGATTATAAGAATATGTTCTACTTTTTGTGTTTCATTGCATTAGAAAAATTTTGCATCTTCTGAAGATTTGTAGTAAAAAGAATTGTCTAATTCAGCACACTGCGAATAAAATATATTTATATTATGAATAGAATTGTCTGGTCTTTTTTAAAACATATGTTTCCAACAAAAGTTGGTGAATGGCTTAATTGAAATACTTGTATCTACTTTTAATCTAATTCCTTTATGTAAAAGAAACTAGCATGAAAAGTGATGGGTTACTTTGAATGTCACAGGCCTCAAGGATTAAGTCAAATGTTGCCATAAGTTTGCCAAATAGAACACCCTTCAAAGTTAAAAAATATTTCTCAAAATATAATTCCAATTTTTCAGACACCAATAATTTTTAGTTTCTCTGCAGATGGCAGTAGCTAAAGCAAACTGATGTAACTCCTTCCATTTCAGTATTTAGGAGACAACTTCCAATTCATGACATGAACATCTTATGTTATGTCGAAAGCATTTTGCTTCATAAGTTCCAAACCTGTGCAAGATCTTTCTTAGGAATAGATATTTATGAAGTTTTTCTACAGCCTTCCACCATGGAAGAATCCCAGTCTTACTCCCACCATCTTTTCCCATCCCATAGTGTACAAAAGTATTACCATGCTCAGTAAGTACACACAAATGGTGGTGGATGTTTGGACATCATAATATATAATATTGACTTTTTTTTCCCTCCAGCTAAAACATAGCGGATAGAGGTCTGACATTTCCAATGAAATAACTGATGGAAAAAAACAACAAATTATATTTCTACCAACAAATTTCATGGGCAAGTCTGAGTAGAACAACAACTTTATCAAATTTTGCACCAACAAGTTTTGTTATATAAGAACAGTATTTCTGTTTCCAAATAGTTCAAATCAGTTTTAGAAAGCTTAAAATATTTAATTATGTTGTGGTTTTGGTTTTGGTTTTGTTTGTTTGTTTGTTTGTTTTTAATAAAGCCCCTTAACTGACTAAAGTAAAAGTTAACAAACTGGTCAATAAAAAATAATTACATCGTATTCAGGATTTGTTAAATTATTCATGTAAGTTAAGAGTGAAAACTGTATCTTATTTTTAAAGATCCTATTGGATTACCAGCAGAAGGGCTGGTGAGGCTGTACAGATTCTCAGTGAATGAGAAGTACTACAAACTTCAAGTTGTTAGTAATTTAATCTGACCTCTTCCCCTCAAGAACATAATGTTAAGAGTGAAAATACAGTAGTGATGAGTAAATAGATCTAAGCAATAAGACTCATGCTTTTAGGCTGTTTAGGAGCAAAAAAATGTCAAAAGAAGATCAAAATGTACTAAATCCAGTTTCCAACAAATGGTTTCAATTTTATAAAGACTCTTCCCAATTTGTAATATTACAGAAAAAATGTTCACATTAATTGGTCAACAACGAAGGATATGATGGTTAGAAAGAAGAGTTAGAAATCAAGGAAGGAATATATTATGGAATCACAGAATATGATGAGTTGAAAGGGACCCATCACGATCATTGAAACCCCAAGAATCACACCATCTGCCTGGAGGACTGTCCAAACACTTCTCGAACTGTGTCAGGCTGGTGCTGTGACCACTGCCCTGGGGAGCCTGTTCCAGTGCCCAACCACCCTCTGGGTGAAGAACCTTTGCCTCGTATCCAGCGTAGCTGTCCTGACACAGTTTCATGCTGTTTCCTTGAGTCATGAGAGTGACAAGATAGGTACTTGCCCCTCTGCTTCCCCTCATGAGGATGTTGATATGGATGAAAGATTAGCATAAAACTAACCAAGGTTCTTGGTATATTCCTCTGCCTTGCGATTCACCTTTAATGTCAATGAGTATTTGCTTTTTCTGTTATTCTATCCTGGTAAAGTTTCTCTCATAATCTGTGTAAAGGTTCATGAAGAATTTGGGCTTTCTGGTAAATTAAGATTTAATTACTTTCATGTCACCGGAAGAATTTTTTTACGTAGTAATGGAAAGGTGCAAAAAATTTACAAAAATATCTGTATCCTCTTGCTCTCTTTTGCATCAGTTTCTGCAGAAGTCCTATAAATTGACGTAATTTAAAATGCGCACTGAGAAGAATGTATTTTCTAACAAGTGAATTCCATAGAGTTATGTAAATACTGTGGCATTTCATAAGATCTATTTGCATAGGTCAGCAGCCATTTCAGGTCATATACAGATAAGATAGGAGACTAGCTGAAGTAATTTTGTTCTTGTTTCATTTAAAAGACATTACACATATATGTATGCATACACTGTTGCAAAAGATTCTTTTTGGCCTTTATATACATAGTACTTACCAGATGGTTTTGCCTAATGTGTATGGAGAAAGAAATAGTACTCATTTATCTTAGGCTCTTAAAAAATAGTGAAAAATATTGCATTAAATAAGACTGATGTTATGTTTTAATTTCAAGTACTAGGGATGGGCCTTAGATTTCTTTCACTGTACACAGAGTGATAGGTTGATTGTAATATGGACTGTGACTGCCATCACTGTATCAATTCTTCAATGAAATCTTTAACAGTAATTTCACATATGGCACTGTAAAACCCAGAAGCCCACATAAAAGAAGTGAGAAATGTTAACTCTCTACATGTAGCTAAGCCTCTCATGAAAAAGGTAGTTCCATACTGCATGTGACAACCCAGTCCTGAGGGGAACAGATGCTCTGAATTTTTCAGGCCCTATAAGTTATGCCATGCCATAACAATGTATCTGAGAACCCATGGAGCAAACACTGTCTTGCTGCATTCAGGTTCTACCGTAAATCAGGCTCTACACCATCTCAGGGTGAGTCGATAATGGAAGACAACCTCGAATCCTGAAAGCAAGGCCAAGTTTTCACTGTGTTTTTTTTAGCCAAGAACAAGAGTAATAATCATAAAAAAAAAAATGTTGCAAAAGGATAGTAAGGGAAAATAAGAGGATTGCAGCACTTCTTTCAAACTTCAGAATCAAAGTTCTTCCTAGTTTCTTGATTAAGTTCTTTTTTCCAAAAAGGTTAAAGAAGAATCAAAAAAAGGTATTCCAGTTGCAGTACCTACCCTGCTTATGATCTTGACCACTGATCGTCCTCAAAATCTTCAAAGTTCATTTGTGTGCAAATATGCATATTCACCCAAATACAAGAAATTGACTACTCAAATGTTCATAGGCTTGACCTTTTCTACAAACCCCCACAAACTACAGAAGTTAAAGATAGAATGGTATTAGATTAAAATTATGTGTCAGAACTGTTTGTTGTAGTAATGGTAATTACAAAGTTACGACTGAGTTTCATTTTCAGAGTCTTATGATCACCAAAAATTATTATAATTCTTGATTATAGCCTCTGCTGAATCACCTGACAAGTGTAATATATTACAAAAGTGCAGATTTTTTTATGCCTTCTCTGAAGAAAGAAGAAACACCAAAAGAAGAGGGGAAAAAAAAATCAAAACCCCAGAGAGTTGCTTTTAAATGAATTGACCACCCTCTCACTAATTAACTCTCCTTAAGCCCCTCTTTTATTTCTAGCCCATATGTCAGTGTTAGTTTTTTAATTATCAAATGGTATGTAAGCCTTTTGTACAGTATTTTTAAGCTTTCTGAGAGCTCTGCCAAGCTGTATCATGCACCTTTTCCTTAAGCAAAGATAAAGAGGCCTTATAACAGACCTGTTAGTCTGGCTAATTAGTTGATGCTTCTGACACTCTCTCCCTAAATGCCTAAATATTTGTAAAAGATGCTGTCAGATCTTCCTTCTGCATTCTAATGTACTTTCCATCTGCATGGCCACTGGCCCAAACCAAAGTAAAGCACCTATATAATCCCTTGAACATTTTCAAAGTACTGAGGGAGAAAGATGAAAAGTGAGTACATCTACAAGCAGACTGCTGTACTCTAAGCATATGACTACCGTAATGACAAAAATATCCTGGACAGGTTGGTGAAATTTGAATGCTGAAACATGAGGGTAAGAATGTGGAATGCATTGAGGAAGCAATTTGTTCCATACCTCTTATTTAGGCTGAGAAAATCTTTTAAGATATATTTATGGAGTGGAAGTGGGGCGAAACATGATAAATAGCATGACCCTAGACTAGCTGCTGTGCAATGCACGTCCATGCTTGTAAATAAAAGCTGCAACCTATATTCAGCCGAATTACTTAGGTGTCTGGGTCATCATTTCATCACAGTCAGAATGGCAGTGTTTCTGCCCAGGACAGTTTGAATCGCTCAAATCAGATTGTCTGTAACAATGCACAAAACAGCTAAAAGTAGATCAGGAGATGAGTGTGAACTTACATAGTTCCACTGAAGTCAGAATCATGATGAGCTATGCTAGTCAAAGTTCTTGTCCTACCTTTTATTTTGGAAAAGGAAAAAAAATATAAATAACGTGAAAGTCAATGTCAAAAATATCAAGAAGACAAGGTAGGAAGGATACTGGTTTCCACATAAATATATTCGTGGTTTTGCCTTTCTCTATCCACTTTAATACCTGAAATAATTTTCATAAATATATATATAACTGGCTATGTAGCTCGTTCAGAAGAAGGATGTCTTGGGAAAGTATTTTAGAGAATATGGAGCAGAATCCAGAAAGTTTTATATGCAGGTAGAAGAGGAAAAAAGACAGAAGTATTTAATAAACCCACTATTTTATGCTGTCTTTTTATTAACTCCTTCTTTCACTACACGTGCTAAACAGAAGGGCTGCACTTTTACTCCTGTACACAGAATTACATGAAAAAAGGGATCCATCTAAATCAGCGTATTAATTTTTTAGAGCTTTAAACATGTCATTAAAGTTGTCTGTAGCTTCTGAAGTTCCAGGAGTACAAGTATACCAGGAAGAATGATCAGGTCAATCTGCAGTTCCTGGGAGAGATTGCAGAGGAATAGCAGGAGAGTTGCTACAGTCAATAATTTTCCCTAAACTTCTTGGCAAAAGCATTGCATTTGGTGGCTGATGCTTTTAAATTCTGCTATGTTAAATTTATTATTGGCTCCTAGAATCAGAAATGACACAAGGACGGTCAGATAATATATCTTCCATGAAGAGTCATGCTTCAGGAAAGTTAAAGAAATTCTTCTCATTATAATGGATCATTTTACCAGATTTGTACATTTCAGTATATTCAACACATATGATGACAATGGTTTTTTGTCGCTTGAAAGCACATCTTAGAGAAACACCTTCTTCTGCAAAGATATTCAGAAGTATACACTTTTTAGAAATTTCTTTTTATCCAGGATTTCTTTGGTGGTATGCTCTGATTTAAGATTAAATATGAATACTTGCAGGTATGCACGTTCACAACACTGACATACAAGATAAGGACATACAAGGACACAAAAACCCTGTTATCAGTTTTTGAAGGTTGTCCTTGTATCAAAAGAACCAAAACACAGACTTTGAAAACTGCAACTCTGCCTGAACACCAGTGTTTTCAGCAGACTTGAAAGACCCTGAAAGAATAGAACATAGTAATTACAGGACCGTTAGGGATTTTTTTTTTCCAAGGATACATTATTCGGATAATCTTCCAGGTGACAGTACCAAACTGCACTAACCAAAGTGAGCATTTGTTCTGATACACAGATTAATACAAATCATTGTCAGTCATAAGGTCTTCATGAATACAACTAAGAGATCTACAATAACAGTGTAGAGTTATGAGGGATAAAATATGCTCCAATTGTATAAATAGTAAACAACATTAGCCCTTCTCTTTGTTATACTTTCGATCCCAAGAGGCTTAAAGCAAAATCTCCAATTAGTCAAGAGTTCAAATATAAAGGAAAAAAAAATACAGTCCTCTCGTTCAGTCATCTCCCATTTTCATATAAAATTGTGCCATCTCTTCTGGCTCTGTATCTTATGCTATTTTGATTTGATTCCAGTTACCCAATAGTTCCACTAATTGTTTTCTTTTTACTTCTTTTGTTGCCTAAACTCCCCACATATCTCTATATACACACATATATAGTTTGTCTGTCCTCAGTGAAATGCTAATCTCATCAATAAGGAGAACAAACTGTCTTTCACGCACCGTCTCCTCAGCGCAGCTAAAAACTTGATACGTTATTGTCATACCAAAACTGTGTAATTACTTCTTTCCCAGAATAGAAAAAAGATTCTATCTTACTTTGTCATTCTGTCTCAAAACAACTTTTTCGGTTCTACTACACAATTTTTAGGACAAGGAGGATTAGATTGGCACATGATATGCAAGATTTGGACAAAACATAGAGGTGTACAATGACATGCTGATGTTATTCTTTTTCTTCACAAATTCTGAGTAATGTTCCTTGAATTATTTGGAAGTTCACCTAAATGCTGAGTTATTTCTCCATTCTGAGGTATTCAAGGTACGTGCATTCAAATGTGAGCATGGTGGTGTTACACGTGATGTCATAAAGACAATAAAAATAAATAATCGGAGAACTTTTCTGACATCTGCTCATATTGTGTACTGTACTCACTAGCAAACAGCACGTGCTTCTGTTATATAGTCCACTTGGCTGATCACACAAGGTCTGCTTTTGACACACACAACTTTTTAAAGTGTTTTTTGCACTTTTTTAAGTGTTTTGTTCTTTCTTCCACTGGTATGACTTCTATCTTCCCTTTCATTTCTACTTGAGCCATTAGGTTTTGGTTGTACTCATAATTTCTTCCTCTTCTGCTAAAATGGTTTATAGTGTATTTGATTCTCTTCCCTAGTCCAGTGAGTTAGAAAACTTTCATTTTATTGCTGGCCTCTGTCCACTGGTCAGGGTATTGTACTACTGCTCCCCTGTACACATCAGCTTCCAAGCACTTAATTCAATATTCTGCTAGGTCCCACAGTCCCTGCATTCAGTTAAATAAAGCATGTTCTTTCACCAGCTCTTTAAATCTTCATCCCTAGTGTCTCCACCATAATTTACAAGAGGTAGGCAGTCAAGGTTAATATTTCAGTCACATCTTCTGTGTCCAGAGACATTTATTGCCCCTTGTCATTTCAACCCCACAGTGTTTTCTCAATATTTTTCTGGCTTTTACCATAGCTTTCAAAAAGAAAGGAGAAAAAAAAAGTAAATTGAGTGCTACATTTTTAGTATCCTACCATCATTTGTTGACCACCTTGAGACTGACTAGCAGACTTTTTGTTCAAATGGCACCAAATTAGCACCAGGAAGAGGGGTGACTGGGAAGCTGTATGCCTAAGTATCTCTGACACTTTCACTGGTGGGTCTCCTTTCTCACCATGTGACATGATCCCCAAATAGCGAGTGACTAGCATGCAGAGTTAAAAAACCAAAAACATCCACATAAGAAAAAAAAAAACTCCATTAAAAAAAAAATCATATTTCTCCTCAAAGAAAACTCCTGCTTGCTGACAGATCAATTCTTATCTATGTTTTATATCTCAGTTAAGCTAAAGACTTGCAAAATGCAAGATTCTGCAATCCTGCTGCATTATATTTTCTAATAACATTCTACCAAAGTAAAAATTAACAGGTTCTTGCAAGATTACTTCTGATCTACATCATTGAGAATTCGCACAAAAATATTAAGCAATACACAAAATCACAGTTGGTCCCTGAGTAGGCTATTTTACAGTTTTAGGAACATATGGTCAAGTTCAGATGGAGCAGCCACCTCAATGACCTTGGAAGTACAGAAAAAAGAATTTAAGCCAAGAAAAAATAAGTGTGTATATGCCGATAGCTTAGTATTATTAAAATTAGCTATAATATGATCTAGGCTATTTTCTATCATTGATTAGAGAATCGATTACTGTCTCCCATAAGAGAACCTTTGACTTTTTGGCTTAGCATTTCTGCAGAGTGGTTTTGACCAAAGGTTACAATTTAGTCTTCTCAGAAGGTCAGATACTTGAAGAAACTGCTCTTTGGTATCTTTACAGATACCGCCTGACGGCTTCAGATCCTTTCTGTGCCGATCTTGGCTGCACCTTTTGGCACAAACCTCAAAGTCTGCAGCCCTGCTCCACTGGCCAAAGTCAGGATGCAAATCTCTTTGGTGCCTCTGGCTCCTTGCATTGGAACAATAGCCTATGTCAAGGGGAAGGGAGGTTCCAGGAAGGGAAGTTCCGGGAAGTTCTGGGAAGGGAAGGGTAGGGAAGTTCTGGGAAGTTCTAGGATGTTCTGGGAAGTTCTGGGAACTTCTAGGAAGTTCCAGCAAGGCAAGGGAAGGGAAGTTCCAGGAAGAGAAGGGAAGTTCCAGCGAGGCAAGGCGAGGCGAGGCAAGGCAAGGCAAGGCAAGGCAAGGCAAAAAGAGAAAAGAGAAAAGAAAAGGAGAAAACCACATTTTTCAACATCAGAAATTTAGAAAACTCAAGTAAATTTATTATATTATATATATTTCAGTGAGCAAAATAAAGTCCAGGATAGCATTTGTCAACAATAGTAAACATTTCTAAAACATGAGGGAAGAAAGAAGATTTACATAGATATTATACTTGCTCTTAATTGTACACTAATAATTTACTAAGGTATGGGTTAATTACCAAGTTCTTTCAAATTGCCTTTGATCCTTACATTTTTGTATGGACCCAAATGTGATCAGTCTTCACTGGACTCATTTAAACTGTTACCATATGGAGAATATGAAACAGCCATTTTAGTTCACCAAGTTAAATGTTATGAAATAAAGCTATCCTTTCAGTTTTCCCTGGAAAACACAAATTACTGACAATAAAATCTGCTAGGTAAATTTCTAAATGACAAACGTTTTTAGGAAGCATTTTTACAAGGAGGGATTTATGATGCTTGAGTTAATTTATTATGTTAATATTTTCAAGTGCTGGTTTCTTGCAAGACTGATTTTTTGGATGTAAAAATAAATGACTGAGTTCAAGCACTTAGGTCATTCAGTGGCAATTACAACCAAACAGACATTTGAACATACAATTTTGGGTGAAACATAGAAGCATTTCTCAACGGGCTCAAAATCTTATCACATATAAAATGAAGAGTATATCCAAGTGGGATTATTTGCTATTTGAATTATTATTAGTATTCACTGAATTATTCTCCTGCTACAGATAAAATAATGAAAATACCTTTAGAATTTTCGGAATCTAAATATTCAAAATGAATGCACATACAACACAGCCTCTGCAAAATTAATGCAAGTGAATCATGTAGATGTATAAGAATATTGTACAGTAACCTTACATGTTCAGTGCTTGATTTTGTAATTCAAGGCTTTAAAGAATAGACTTATCATGAATGCTATGTGACTTTGGAAGTTAACTGAGTACTTTCAGATCCTAATTTCGAAACACAACAAAGCTTCTTTTTTTTTTCACAAGAAACTGTAAGTTGCATGATGCGATGTGATATGTATCCTGATAAGAAATTTTACAGACTGCAGTTTACACAGTGTAACACATAGAAAGAGCTTGTAATTGCCTGACTCTCCAAGTTTGCTGTTGTTATTTGTTAAAGGAAACACACTTAAAAAAATATTTATAATGAAAATGATTTTTCACTTCACAGCAGAGGATTGCTCTTTTGTTTAAATAAATCTTAGAGAATCATTACAAAAGCACCATGTATAGGCTAGCTTGTCTTTATGGTGCAGAATTCTGTTCAAACCACATGCAGACAACTAATCTAAACTCTAGGATTAAATAAGACATTTTCACAAGATGTAGAACTGTTATTTTCACATGGCTTATAGTAAATGTGCCATAAAGTACAAAATCTAAGTTAACTAAGTGTTACATTAACATGTCTGAAAACATGAAAAATATAAATTCATAAGCAATACAGACTTAATCTCGTGCTCAATTAATTAACCACAGCAAACTAGTCAAGACATTTGTCTTTTTCTAATGCGCTTACACAATTTCAGAATTAACTCACAAAATGTCTCTTCACCTTATGAAATGGGGCATTTACTAGGCCATGGATCTGATATGGTATATAAGTCTAAGCAGAGAGGTGTTTTAACTATGGCAAAGATTTAAGAAGAAAGAACCATGTGCCAGTTTTTGGATTATTGTATTTGAACACAAATAGTATCTTCATTTAATATAGCATTTTGAAATTATTTCAGTGAAACAGATCTTTTGCTGAAACACTTAAGTTGTTTCATCTTTGTCACAACATTCATTTGACAAAAAACAATTTTTGACAAAAAACTTCTGCACTGTTCTGGTATTTATCTAACACTGGGAAACCTTTATCCAATGACAAGATTCTATTGCATTGAAATTTATCAAAGAAAAAAAATATTCTTTTAAATTTTATAGTAGATTTTCTGTCATGGATACAGGATTTTGTGTAAGGAGCTTGTTACTTAAGAACCCTACTTACCACTTTTCCTTATGGCACAATTTCATTGTTACATGCTGGCTATATCTTTCATTTACCTATCAGCTAGTGATGGGATAGGATGTTTGTTATGATTTGATCAGATTCTCTAATCACTGACAAATTAAAAAAAATAAATAGCCTTTAGAGGCAAGTGATAAAGAGAAAGGAAGATTATTTCAAATGGTGGTGACGAGGTAAAGGAAGGGAAAAAGGGAAGAAGTTTCTGCTGATTTACTCTTACTACCACTGTCCTAGTACATGGTTTCACTAGAGAAAAAATTATGAAAGTAATTACTCAGTTTTAATCAGGTTATTCAAAGAAAACAGCTGCAGCTATAAATTGCCATTTAGCCTGAAAATGAGATACTGAATTTCCTATGAAATCTACTGCTGGAGGGTCAGATATGAAGAAGTCTTTCGCCATTTTTCTGCCACTTGAAATAAAGAATCAAGATATACTCATGTCTTGAACCATTTAAAATAATTAAAACACATAATATTTTATGTACTGCTCTGCACAGAAAATTTGAGCAAGAAGGCTTTGATAGAAGTTGAGTGGAAAAAGCTTAGCAGCATCTGCACTCAGTATAACCACAGCCCCTGGTAGTCCTCAAGCCTCTTTGGAAGTCTGAATAATTTAACCAGTATCACAGTGAGTTCATGCACTTGCAAAACACACTTCTAAAACTGGTGTGCTAATGGTTACATTATTCACGTTTCTGATTTCTGCCTTTCTAGATAGAAGTAAGGGGTAAGAATCGCATGCTGACTTTGAATCTCACTTTGGCCCTGAATGTCTCATGGCTATAATTTGGAAGAAGGACATGACTACCTAGGTTTATCTCTGGTTGTTCAGCTTCCCTTCACCATGAGGTAGCGATTATGAACTCTCAAGTTTTCTCTTCTTCCTATCTCCCTTACCACTTTCTCCCTCCCATTTGATGTTAGGCAGAAATTGTGTATCTGATTATAGCAACTAGACTCATGATGGTTCTTATCACTTGATGTAGTAGCATATAGCTTATATATATCATTAATAACTACTGAAACTATTAAAAAAAGACATTATTAATTCTCTAATATCATGTCATACGGTGAAAGTGCTGTAAAATATAAATAATCAGATCTTTGCAAATTAAATCCTGTTCATACATTTTTGAGTCTGCTGCACATGTTCGGGGGTCCTGACATGTACTCATTTTCTGGGGTCTGACATTTGAATTTATTAATTTTCAATATATTAAAGATAGCATAATGTCCACAAAAGAACAAGCATGGGAGATAAAAGTACAGTGAGACGTTTTAATTAATGTTAGGCTAACCTTGGGAAGAGTAAGAAATGTCAGTTTTCTCTGTGAGCCACAAAGAGACTGAGTTTAGTCTCCAGATACAAAGACAAGCAATTATGATTTCTTTCTTAGCAACAGGGAAATTTATAAAAAAATGGGCCTTTTTCCTTCATAATTTGTAAAACATGGGCTAATACTGAATTTCACTGACTCTCATAGTAATAAAACTCCTGATCCTAAATCCATAAAAATCAATAGTAGAATTGATTCAGGCACTACCTCTCAGCTTACATCATTATAAAAGTTATATCAGTTGCCACTTTCCCACCTAAGTTGTTGTTCTAAACTGCAAGACAAAAAAACATTAAGTAACCATGTGATAGGCTACCAATAAAATTGCCTTAGGATAGTTGGAATTGGCTCACACTTAACCTCACTTTTCTGCTTGCATACATAATTTTAGTGTGACAATGTTATTTTCTTCAAGTGCATGCAGAGACCCTTTGACTGGATGGGGCTATTGAGTCTTTATGAGAATGCTGTTATTTCGCTAATGTAGCAGCAATTTTCATTCTCTATACATTACATTGCAGCGGCATCAGGCCACTCTTCTTTTATACAATGTAAATGAAAGGGTTGTTGGTACATAGCTGGGGAGAATTACAGTAGGACAGGAATGCTCTGGTGACTTCAGTGGTCAAAAATTGCTCGGTAACAGGTCCACTGCTAGGCACTACCAGATCCTTTTATCTTACTGCTGCTTAGATATAGTCATCACAGGGTTCAGTTCCATGCTGCTCGAGTAATAAATAGTTGTTATTCAAGAGACATTTTGAACTCATGTATCAAGGCACTTTTTGATATCTGTATTTCAGACCCATTCACATTCCTTGTGTGATATGAGATCTTTCAAGTACAGCTGCAGAATCACCATCTGAAACCCAGGAACTATTCACTGCTTATTAATTATTATTTCTTTGGATTTTTTAACAGTTTCTTTCTCAACTTCACTATAAATAATTTCTAAAACATTGAATAGAATGGTAAAAGCTAAGTTGCCTTTTAATCTGAAATAAAAGTGCTGCTAGTCACTAGCAACATTAATCTATGATATCCTAATATGCTATGATTATAGAGTTAATCTTCAAGCATTTAAACCATTTAAACTGCTCAATCTGTCTATTCATAACCAGCTATTAATTTATAAAGACTTTTGCCAGCAGGAAAATGGTTGTAATCCCAACAGGAATCCTCCAGATAGGGAAATTGAAAATATTAGCAGACTATGTCATCATTGCAGAAGACCCTCTTATTTCTGGGAAAAAGGAGAGAATATGAACGCCTAAATGAGATCTGACTGCCACCATGCCCTGGAAAGAGTTTGAGCAAAGTTAGCTGGGTCAGGAAAACAAGAGTATAACCATGACTATCAACATAGAAGTTGATCTGCTACATAGAAGCAGATTCAAAATTACTTGGCTAAACTAGGTGCTAAATTTACCTTTCTTTCTGGACTTTCTTAGAAGTGTTATTTTTTAGATAAAGCAAGGTATTGCATAGGGCAATGACACTGGGCCTTTTGTGCTGCATAAGACAAGGAACAAGGAACTTTGAAAGTTCTAAGGTTGAAAATATTCTATAGATAATTGGACTGTGCAAAAACTAAAGAAAAGTAGAGAAGCATAGTAGATCTTAATGAAGAAAGACATTGATAGTCTGGCTTTATGAAGAGATATCAAACTATTTTGAACACAAAAGAGGAGGAAGAAAAGTAGATTAATTATTATGTCTCTATGCAAAAACAAAACTCAAGAAAATACTTTTCCCTGAGAACAAGTTTTCTCATTAGGGATAAATTACTTCAAGCACTTAAACAACAAAGCTATAGCCACAATAAGGAGCAAGGAAGTTGTTGGGGTTTTTTTGGTGTTTTTTTTACATATCTGTTTCTTTTGATCTATTTTAGCAATAAAATACAAGTGGCTGCTTTCTGTTCCTGTCATCACAGCTGACAAAGTGTGGCAAGACTAAGAAGAACTCCAGCCTATGGTAGTTTATCTATAACCCCCAAAATGGTTAATTTAAATGACAGTTGCAGTACCCTATCCAGAAAATAAAACATAAGGTTCATATTCAATTTTAGAATTCTAAACATTAAACTGAGAACAACTTGATTTTGTTTGTAAATTCATCACACAGCTGAAAGAAATGAAGATAAAAGGACTACAGTACAGCATATTTCCTTCATTAACCTTTTCTGAATATGAATCAGCCTTACCTTATTAACTCCGAAGTGGGACTAGGTCAACATGACTTTTTCCCTAGCATAACTCCCTCATTAACATCAGAAATGACAGATGGATGGTCCACCAACAGTAAGGAATGTGTATTGGGGGTTTTTTGTGAGACGAGCTGTATGATACCACAAAAATACAGTTATTAGTTTGTGTAAATATTCTCACTTCTACAATGTCTGACTTTAAAAAATACAAATATTTTCTTAATAATTACAGGAAATAACAAATGGAAGTTACTAGTGCAGCCTATATACGCCTGCCCTTGCTAGCTGGTCCAATGTACAAATTGACAAGGTCACTACTTTAAACAGGCCACTCAGTAAGAACTAAAAATGCTGGCATTTCATTTCAATTTCTTAGGACAGTAATTCTGTTTACTCCCGTATATCACACACTAATATCCAGAATGTAAGACTTAAAAATATGAATAAAGAGTAGGCAAACCATTAATTCAATTGCACAGGAGGCAGGCACATTATTCTAGATTTATCCAAAGCAGCAGAGTCATAACTCCAAGCCAATGCTGACACAACATCACACCTTAAAAAAAGTCTACACCCAACAGTTAGTTAGGTGAGTGTGTTAAAGGTAATTTCAAGTATCTAAATCAAGAATGAAAGCTCCTTTGGAAACCACTGTAGAAGTACATTGCAGCACCATTAGTTCAGAATGCTTTAGTTATCTGCTTCTGGTATATAATGTGTTTAATTTGGGTTATTTTTTTTTCTTTAAGAAGTTATTTAAAAGCACATCTCAGAACAAACCTTAAAATTTTAGCTATTATGTGTCATTGACCTCTAGGGCATAAAATATGTAAATGTGTTTTTATATGTTATATATATGGCATATATTTACATTTAGTGCATATGTACAAATATGCATATATAATACATTAGTTACATGCACATACAGAAACATAATAAGTATAATATTTGATAAAATATTTTCAAACTTAGAAAAGAATCTGTCAATGTGTAATTTAGAAATAAAAGCATTGACTGTTTTCCTAATACAGTCTTTTTTTCCCAACCACTGTAAATGAATAACATTGACCCTGAAGCCCAGATATTATAGGACACTTTAATTCAGAGGATTTTTTATTTTTAGTTCATTTTAAAACTTGTTTGTATTATTTTGGTGACCCCTGTTCTCTGATTTTGTTAGTGTGATGCTGCTTAGAATCAGTTAAAAAATACCCAAGAGAAGAAGTTGTCATCGTCCTTCTCCTTTATAACCTGAAATATTTGCCTTGCTGTATACCTGCTGCCTTCCAGGCATCACATCAGAAATTTACTTCATGTCATGCTTTATCTACACACTCCAACATTACCTCCTTTGTCTGAATGAGACTTTGAAGATACTGTGCTAAGAATTTAAGTTCTACTAAGATACATGTATTAAATAAATCTGGGAATTATTAATCACTGTGAATTAATAGCCCCATTGACCTATCAGAGAAATCTGGGACTATGTTTGTAAGAAAAGCAAGTTTATAAGTACCTTTAGCTTTGCAGTGCAGGACTTAGCCCAGTCATGCATAGTCTTTATAAAGAAGTTTAAGCAGAAGGATGTGTTAACTTAAAACATAAAATAGAATCTTCATGTTGCTATTTGTGTTGTAAGATCTTCAGTGTATTAGGACAGAGATACCTAAAGTAAGATGCTTACACAACTAATTTTCTTTTGATTTCATAGTTTGGCTAGTTCTCAACAATAATATAATACAATACAGATATTCACTACATAATTCACAGATATTACACTGTGTTCCATCATGCATGGTAAATTAAAATATTCCATTAACTAAACAAATTTCTGGTGCCATAAATCAAAGCACACTAAGTAAATCACAGTAAGTGAAAACAGAATTGCAATTACGTCACGTTGATTAAGCAGAGACTAGAAATAGTATGATTTATCATATTTAATGGGCAGAGACGATTATGAAACACAGTTTCGAGGTTTGGAATTTTTTGATCTTTATATTCTTTTTCTGAATTGCATGCATAGTGTTTTTTTACTTCAAGGCATTATCAACACAAAGGAAGATATTTTTAAGTTTGAATGCAAACTTTTTACAAAACAAGTTATTGCACAGTGTTGAAAAACAATAACAGAGTAATAGAATAATATTCACGTTATTTTAGTGAAAAAATGTCTGTTAAAAGAACCGATATTTATATGAAGTATGTTCTCTGCATACTCCTGTGAGGACCTACTTTGTGTTCTACAAAACACAGCAAAGTAGGCAGATGAGAGAACACACCATGCAATAGGCGCATGGAACGAAACAGTATCACATGTGGTACATTTTTGTGTTTGTTTAAATTCACACAGATGACAGATGATATTTTCACTCAGCTGAGCAGCATGATGATATGACTTTCAGAACCATTTTAGGCTGTTGTATGGGTGTATCACTTGAGAGTATGTTAATAATGGAAAGTCCACCCAAATCAACCTGTCAAATTGAACATTGTAGATGGACCACCCAACAGTATTTGTATTCATCAAAGTGTTTTTAATGTAATTTAAACGTGGGTATTTAAATGTGCACATGGCTTCTTACTGCCATTTATCACTTTCTTCTGGGCACATATTTTCTCTCACACAGGACTAAGGAATACCGGAGGATTGCAGTATATCCTTGTAATGCAAAAATCTGACTTACGAAATGTTGACATATTAAATTATAACATCCATTACTTTTGTTCTCAAAATTGTTGCTAAAATGAACCGACAGGAAATCTGTTTGTTTGGTGAGTTGGTTTCAGTAAGTCTCAGGAGTCATGTCTTAAAATTTTGGTTTCAGGTGTTCAGAAACATTACTTGTAAGGTTTCTGAGCTGTTCAATTGAAATCGACTTCAGCTAAGCAGTTTGCCATAACCTTTTTTTGTTAGATATTTATAAACTGCTGCAAGCTTTTTTGACATTAGCCACAGCCTTCTGCTTTAAATAGCTAAATGTGTGTTTCAAGATCTTCCTGAAAGTTTTAGGCCTGAAACTCCTCACTACTTTCTGTATTTACCTCATATTCTCTTTGTCTCTCATATGTACGTGAGTAGCACAGCTGGAAGATAAAGCGGTGCTGCCTNCGGGACACGATGCAGTGTGAGAAAAGCCAGCGAGGCTACAGGGACCAACATAATTCAAATAGGTAGGGAAAGTGATCTTTGAATCACCGCAACAGGAAAATGCCCAATACTTCTTTATTTAAAAGCTGTTTTCACTAGTTTAGAATTGTGCCAAACTTTATTATTAAAATTAAACTATACATTTCAAGGTACCAGCCTTACTGAAAAATTTATTTAGTCAACACAATCTTGCCATACTTTAGAGCAGGATTAAGGGAAGCAACCTTGCTTCTCTACATAATTGCTAACATTCAGTTAATAAATTTAAATATAATAAAGATTAAGACTTGAAATTTGGCATACAGAGAGGAATTTGCCTTTCAGTAGCTCCCCTCTGAGAAAAATCTGTTGACATTTGTAAATTATAAGACTCTGAATATTCTGTTTGCAAATATCATTGAAAATTTTTCATGACTGCACAGCAGAGGTCTTAAAAAAAATCTACCATGAATACACCTTGCTAAACTCAAGATTCAATGTATAACCACCATTTCTGCTAGATGACTAAGCATTCTTTTCTGTAAGACAGTAATTAAGTGAACTTCTCCTCTTCTAAGTACTAGTTTTGCCAGCCAGGAGCAACTGACACATCAGGCGCAAGAATGCAGACATGAAAATCACTCTCCCAAGAAAGTCCCAAAGGCTTTTGTCTGGCTTACAGCCATGGGAGGCAACAGAGAAAGCCACCTGGCTGGAATACAGCAGGGTAATGAGCTGGACCTGTCATGGTAATGCCAAGAGAAGTTGGGACACTATGACTGAGGGAATAAGAGGGCATATTTTATGAAGAAAAGCTGGTGAACATGGAAACAAGTTTCTAGCTTACTACACAAATTCACAGAATTATAGAATTGCTGAAGCCAGAAGGTGCATCTAGAAATCATCCAATTACTTTGGAACAGTGTGTGATGGATGCACTCCTCCTATCCCAACCTCCTGGCTGAGATAACTGGACTTCGGTACAGGCAGATGCGCAGCAGGTGGGCCTAACTGAAGTTAATCCTGTTGACTGTGGCTATCAATAAGACAGAACCAAGCCCCGCAAATGGTTTGGCTGCATACTAGACTGATAAACATCCAAAACTTCATGAACACAGAAAAAATCTGACAGAAAACCAACCAGTTTATACCATAAATATCTGCAGGCACCAGGGTCCATTGAGCTCTCCCTCCATAGCAGCTGTCTGAGTGGTAGCCACCTCCAGTTGCTGAGAGATCCCTTACCTGGCACTGGACATCAGTGGGTTGGTAAATGACATGTTACGCATGCATGTAACATTTAAGATTTATATAGTAAGCTTATATCATCATACTTGCATCCCATACTAATTTTATTTTTAGCAAATGGTATTGTGTAGTAAATAGCATTGACTGCCAATTTGTAATTATTAAATGCTTTACATAACTTAATTTACTGATTAGAAATCATTAAACTTCCCTTCCCTTCCCTTCCCTTCCCTTCCCTTCCCTTCCCTTCCCTTCCCTTCCCTTCCCTTCCCTTCCCTTCCCTTCCCTTCCCTTCCCTTCCCTTCCCTTCCCTTCCCTTCCCTTCCTCATTTTCACATAGACCTTCATTCTGAAAATATCCATCTTTTATCCTGCCATTTTGAAAAGAATTTTTGTGCACCCTAATTCCAAGCGTGTGTTTTCTATTTTACTGTAACCAAGCCAATGCGTTCACACCCCACAGGACTGAGGTCCAAACATATTTTCTGGACAAAAGTTAACACCTGGGTCAAAAATAGATATTTGGAAAGCTATGCTGAAGCTTATCTACATACATTCTTCTAACACTCCATTGATACTAAAGAGAATCAAGAATAATAGATTCGCAGAATTGCCCAGGTTGGAAGAAACCCTAAAGGTCTCTACTCACTCTCACATCAGCCAGGACACTTTCCACTAGACCAGGTTGGTCATAGCCCTATTCAATCAGGCCTTTAACACTTCCAGGGATGGGACAACTGTAATTCTGCTGGACAACTTATTTCAGTACTTCGCCATCATTTGAGTGAAGAATTTCTTCCTAACAGCTAACTTAAACTTGGTTTCTGTCAAGTTAAAACCATTGCCTCCTCTCCTGTCATTATCTGCCTGGGTGAAAAGTCCTTCTCCCTCTTTTCTATAATTCCCCTTAAGGTACTGTAAGGCTCCAATTAAGTCTTCCTGAAGCCTTCTCTTCACCACGCTGAAAAACGCCAGCTCTCTTATCCTGTCTTCATATGAGAGAAGTGCTCTTGGTGGCCCTCTTCTGCACTTACTCTAACAGGCTTCTGTCTTTCTTGAGCTGTCGACCTCAGACCTGGACACAGTAATCCAGGTGGAATCTCACAAAACCAGAGCAGAGTGGGAGAATCACCTCATTTGACATGCTGGTCACTACTCTTTTGACGCTGCCCAGTATAGGTTTGGCTTTCGGGGCCATAAGTGCACACTATTGGCTCACGTTACACTTTTCATTGATGAGGACACCCAAGTCACCCCTTCCTTCTGTTGTGTCAACTGCACCACTCAGCTTTGTGTCCCCTGCAAACTTGCTGAGTGTTCACTTGGTCCCACTGCCCATGTCGCTGATGAAGATATTAAAGAGCACCAGTCCCGAGAGAGCCCTGAGGGATATCACTCATCACCAGCCGCCATTAGGCTCCACCTCCACCAGCCTCTCCAATTCCTTATCCACTGAATAGTCCATTCATCAAATCTGTGTATCTCAAATTTGGAAGTAAGGATGTCATGTGGGATTGTATTGAAGGCCTTACAGAAGTCTACATAGATAACATTTGTCGGTGTTCTTTTGTTAACAATTGCCATCACTGCATCACAAGAAGGCCACTCGGTTGGTCATGCATGATTTTGCCTTTGTGATACCATTCTGGCTGCCTTGCAGCACTCTTTCTCTTTCATGTGCAGGACGATCTGCTCCATGATCTTCCCAGGCACAGAAGTNTGATGAGGACACCCAAGTCACCCCTTCCTTCTGTTGTGTCAACTGCACCACTCAGCTTTGTGTCCCCTGCAAACTTGCTGAGTGTTCACTTGGTCCCACTGCCCATGTCGCTGATGAAGATATTAAAGAGCACCAGTCCCGAGAGAGCCCTGAGGGATATCACTCATCACCAGCCGCCATTAGGCTCCACCTCCACCAGCCTCTCCAATTCCTTATCCACTGAATAGTCCATTCATCAAATCTGTGTATCTCAAATTTGGAAGTAAGGATGTCATGTGGGATTGTATTGAAGGCCTTACAGAAGTCTACATAGATAACATTTGTCGGTGTTCTTTTGTTAACAATTGCCATCACTGCATCACAAGAAGGCCACTCGGTTGGTCATGCATGATTTTGCCTTTGTGATACCATTCTGGCTGCCTTGCAGCACTCTTTCTCTTTCATGTGCAGGACGATCTGCTCCATGATCTTCCCAGGCACAGAAGTGACGTCCACCAGGCTCTGGGTCCCTGGATCTTCATCTCTTCCCTTTTGCAGTAATGGGAGCAATGTTTCACATTTCTAGTCACCATACACTTCACTTGACTGCCATGACTTTCCAAATAAAATGGAGAAAGGCTTGGCAACATCAGATAGCTTCCTCAGGACCCTGAAATGCATGTCATAAGGTTTCATAGACTTGTGGCTATGTTGGTTTTGCATGGCCTGTTTTTTTTTTGGGGGGGTGGGGGATGGCACGGAGGTGGCTTCTGTGAGAAGCTGCTGGAAGCTTCCACCATGTCCAGCAGAGCCAGTCCCTGATGGCTCTGAAGATGGACATGCTGCTGGCCAAAGCTGGGCCAATGAGAGAGGCTTGTAATGCCTCTGTGATAACGCATTTAAGAAGAAAATCAAAACAGAGTGGGTACACACAGTTTTTNTGGAAGAAAACATCAGGTGATGAACTGACCAAACCCCCACGCCCTGTCTCCCTGTGCTGCCAGTGGGAAGGAGGGAGGGGCTGGGGGAAGCAAAGGTGTCTTTAAGGGCTTATTTTGCTTCTCATTATCCTCCTCTGACTCTGCTAGTAATAAATTCACTTTGTACCTTGAAATTAAGCCTGTTTTGCCCTTAGAGTATTTTCTCGCAGTCCTTATCTCAACTCATGAACCCTTTGTTAACTTTTTTTTTCTTTTCTCTCTTCTGTCCAGCTGTGGCAGGGGAGGTTGAGTGAGGGGCTTTCATGGATGCCTGGCATTTGGCCAGTGTCAAAACATGACAGTGGCTATTCAGCTTCATGAAGTGTTCTCAAACCTGTTCTTTGCTTGTAGTGGAAGTGAATTCACTCACCCACCCCCCAACCAGAGGATCAGAAACTTGAGAGAAATGGAGATCTTGACTGCCAGTGGAGGTGAAGAACGCACTGTATAATTCAGCCTTTTCCAGATCTGGACCATCCTTCTTACCTCTCATTTACAGAGAAGGCATGTAAACTTGGAAATAAAAATCAAAGGACTATCTGACACTTTGACAACTTGAAAATTCAAGTGGCATCCTACAAAAATTAAAAGTATCTATTGTTTTCTTGAGTAACTGTCATGAAAATATGCCAAAAGGTCATGCTGCTTTACACTAAACCCAGAAACAATAACTTCATGAATTATCTCATTGATGTTCTAGCTGTCTGCTGACCATAAAAAAAATTAAGAGCAATATATTCCACAGATTAACAAGATGATCTGGAGGCAAACAATAAAATCTGCTTAATCTTGAAGAAGGATTAGTCTTCTTAGCAGCTGAATACTGTAACCTGTTATGGGTAAGTAATACACATTTTTATATGTCATTATATTTATATATGCATATCTTCTGTATCATGAGGTTAGGACTGCTGATTTAATCTCCACAATAAGGAGGAGCCTCAGATAGGGTCTTTTCAGAATGCCAGTGGTTCGCCAGTAAGGTAAACAGAGAATGTCCTCCAGCTTAATTGATGAGCGTTGTTAAATTGCAGCTAGAAAAAATTCATAGTATACAACAACATCAAATCGAAAAGAGTCCAGTGGTAACTCACTGATTCTGAGCTGCCTATATGTACCACTTACATGGTCAACTTAATTTGTTTATGCAACTTATGCAGTCAACTTAATTTGCTCTTTTCCTGATATATGCCCTTATAATTGCGGAGGGAGGTTTTGTGATCTGGTGGATTATTTGAAGGGTGTAGTTACTTGTGTATTTAGCAAGTAGAAAATGCATGTTTATTGGGCAGGAAAGGGACATAGAGTACCTTAAAGCTCAGACCCACCGTGAATACCTGCTTTTTATCGAGAGGGCACTGTACACAGAACAACAAATCTTGGTAAATGAAGTCCAGGTAGATATTTTTTGAAGAAAGAGTAGATTGTGAAGATGGGACTATTTTACAAGTACAATATTTTTACATTTAAGTCTAAGGAAAGCCACATCATAAATGATCCCACTGTGAGTGATTAAAGTAATAGCAAGGAATATGCAGCAAAGTCGTCTCCTTTGTAGTTTAAAACAGATTTTTTTCCATCCTTAACCTGTCTGATGGTAACAAAAGGTATGGAGAACTTAAGGTTATGTGATGATAAAACTCATTTCCACACAAAGAGCACAGAGGAGCAGAGAGAAACAATGACATTAACATAACCACCCCCATGAAGGATCTTAGAGGCACCACTGGCTCTTGTCATCACCCTAGGCAGCACCCCAGCACCCACCTGGTTCATCCCCAAGGTATCCCAGGCCTCGACCCCCTTGGACTGGGGTACATCCAACACTATGGGGCTCTGGGAGTTCTCCAGGTCTCTCCACTAAGGGGTTACTGCCTGAGGGTGTGGGATACTTCATGGGGTGCAGGGAGTAGCACAAGAGTCACCGTGGGATGTGAAGGGGATGCACCAGGAGTAGGAGAGGTGGGAATCAGCATCGTTTGAGGAGGAGCAAGCATGGGAAAACTGAAGGGGATGAGGATACAGAGGGCCAGGGAGATGTAACCAGGAGATGGCCAGTGTACTCATGGGGCTGTGCCCAGCACCTTATCCACATGATACACCCTATCTTCTCACTCCTGTTTTGTGGAGAAGGAACCCTGTTCCATGTTGCTGTGGGAGGGGATTGTGCGTCAGGGTCCATGTGTCAGCCGTGTAGCCAGTGCATCTATCTGTGTGTGCCTGTGTGTGATCATCAGCAAATGCCAGCTCAGGGCCAGGCTGTGGATGCCTCTGAGGGTGAAGCACATGGGTAGTTTGGCTCCCAAAGGGATCAAGGGTCCAAGCCTAGGACTGAAGGGACTGTGATGCACGTCAGCTGAGGGACCTGGTGGCTGGTGTATAGCTGTACAAATGTACCTGTGTATGTGCATGCATGGTGTGAGAGAGAGACAGAAGGATCCAGGGGAAGTCACCGGAGACTGTGTCTAAGCTGAGCTGCCAGGAGATTCACGCTTAGGTATGTGTGTGCCTGTGTGTTTCTCTGTACCGGTGGGAAGGGTCTCTGTACCAGTGGCAAGGATGAGGCTGCAAGCCCTATCAGTGTCTCTGAGAGTGCTGCAGTTTCTGCCTGTGTGGATCTGTGCAGTTTGCTCTGTGCATGTGCAGATACGCGCACTGTGTATGCTTGTTTGTGTATGCATTACTGGTGCTACATGTCCAACCTCACCAGCGTTTTCTTTTTCTTCAGCCAAGTGGGCACAGAGCTGTGGCAGGCTTGGCACTGTCAGCATGCCAGATTTAACAACCACTATCAGAAACGTAGGTGTGAAACAACTCTTCAAAATAGTGAGCTAAGGGTAATGATTTTGTAACATTGTTAGACCACACTTTCAGGCTTAAGATGAATAATGTTTAACCGTTAACAGAAAAATAATTGCTAAAGCCGGTGAAGCAGCAAAATAAAGCCATTATCTTGCTCCACTATCTCCAAAACATTAAATATCAGGAGCAGTAATGTGTGAAAACACACCAAGCAGATCCCTGATAGCATCTTCCCAGGAACTCAAAGGGAAAAGGAAGTAGGCACACCCTTCTTACCTCCCTTCTGATCTTTCTTGTTCTTATTGTCACTTTCTTTCCCACAGCTTTAGTCTTCCTTAGTTTAGCTTACATAAAATACAGCTTTGACCTTCCCAAGCACACAGTGACAATTTGAAAAATGGATCCATTTTGCCCAAATGAAGTATCTGATCACAAAATCCTTAGTGAAGCAAAACTCCAATTGAAGTCAATGAGTTAGAGGAGTGGTGGGACCACTGAAATCAATGCAACCTTGTTTGGGCATGTTCTATGAAGCTTCAGTAGATTTTCCCCACCTATCCCACTAGCAATGCACTTTTCTCAATTTTCAAAATGATTGACTCTTGTCTACAATAATTTTTCTTCATTATTCAGGAGGGACCAGCACCACAGCAAAAGCCAAAATAAGAAAGGAAGATTGGCTTCCAGCGTGAAATAATTCTGAAAATTTTATGGATAAGTAAATTGCTAATTTCAATTGTGCATCTCATGATAAATGAACAACAATTCTTGAGTATTATTCAAAGTAATGTAAATGATGTACACTGACCATTCCTTTTCCTGATTATAATATTGATGACTATAACCAGACAGCAAAACAGTCGTAAAGATACGTATCTTTTTCCCTCCCCACATTATACCAGTACTTGTCTCAGTTGATTTACTCCTACAGGATAGTTCAGAAATGTAGCAGCAATCTCTGAGATGCTTTCTCTGTCATATAGCATTTAATCTGCTAGTGCCAGACAGGAGTGTTTCAATTTGAAAGGTGTTTATCTAAAAAACCCAACAAAATCACTGATTTGTGAAGAAGATATTCCAGTTTTCTTGTTTTAAGAGTGGCAGGGACAGACACAAGAGCGATCTAGGGAAACAGCTGAAGATCTGTGTGTCTTTGCAGAACAGGATTTTAATTTCAGGAAGAATTTGCTCTGTGATTGAGTGGCAATTTAATTCAGTAAGATCTGCTGGGCTTGAGTTTAATAAAAAAACCAAACCAAAAGGCTTAATTAATTATAGAAACAACTGATGGTGTTGCCAAATTGGAAAGTAAGCTAAATGATCTTAAATTTAAGCTGAACACAAATGAAGGAGCTACAAAATAATACTCATACTACAATGAGAGTACAATTAGAGATACATAATAATTGTGAAAGGACGGCAGATACTGCAAAGAAGGGAAAGATGTCTATGTGGTCACAGTCAGAAGAATATTGTACTAAAAGAAAAATAACACTTTCAGATGCCAGCATGTTACTCCGGTCAGAGGAAGTCAGCCCCACCACTAAGTCTGCTGTGTATTATGGAGCAGATTCTTCTGGAAGCTCTACCAGATCATATGGATGACAGGGAGGCAACGAGACACGGTTACATGGTGTGACATCCCACACTGGGACAGCTTAATCAGGCACCATTTGCCTTTTGTGAAGGCTGATGGCCTTCTACAATGGAGTGGCTGCACTGGTGGATAAGGGCAACTGGTGTCATCCGTTTTTACTTCTGCAAGGCTTTGACATGGTCCCCTCCCCCACAATATTGTTGTTTCTAAATTTGCAAGATAGGCATTTAGTGCATAGAGTGTTACATAGGTAAGAAGTTGGATGAGTGGCTGCTTCCAAAGAGCTGCAGTCAATGGCTTAATATCCAGGTGGAGGCTTGGTGATGCCTTCCTCAGGGGTACACTGTGCGGGTATGAATACTACTCAGTGCCTTTGTTAATGACATAGATAGTGGGATCGAGTGCATCCTCAGCAATTTTTCTGATGACACTATAAAACTGGCGCTGAGTGGTGCTGCTGAGCACACTTGGGGGAAGCAATACCATCCAGAGGGACCCTGACAGGCCAGAGATGTGGTTCTATGCAAACCTCATGAAGTTCAACAAGGCCAAGTACAAGGTCTCATGCCTGTGTTGGGGCAGTACCCAGTATCAGTATGGACTGGGAGGTTAATGGGTTCAGAGCAGCCTTGAGGAGAAGGGCTCGGGGATGTGGGTGGATCTAAAATCCAGCATAAGCTGGCAATGTGTTTTTGCAGCCCAGAAAAAATTATTCTATCCCAGAAAAATTGTAACCAACAGACTGGCGGAGGTGATTCTGCCCCTCTACTCTGGTCTTCTGGGCTCTCACCTGGAATGCTGTGTGCAGTGCTGGAGTTCTCAGCACAAGAGAGATGTGGACCTGTCAGAGTAGGTCCAAAAAAGGCTGTAAAACTGATTAGAGGGTTGGAACACCTCTTCTGTGAAGAAAGACTGAGGGAGTTGGGGCTGTTAATGCTGGAGAAGAGAAGGCTTCATGGACACCTTATCACAGCCTTTCAATATGTAAGGGGAGCTTTTAAGGAAGATGGAAAGAGACCAGGGCCTGTACTGACAGGACAAGGGGCAACATTTTAAGACTGAAAGATGGTAGCTTTAGACTGGACCTAAAGAGATTTTTTTATTATTATTATTATTATTATAAGGGTAGTAAAACACTGCATCAGGTTGCTCAGAGATGTTGTTGATGCTGCATCACTGAAAGTGTCCAAGACCAGGTTGATTGAGTCTTTGAGAAATCTCATCTATTGGATGATCCAGGGCAGAGGGATTGGGACTAGATGGCCTTAATAGATCCTTTCCAACCCAAACAATTNGGCTCTCACCTGGAATGCTGTGTGCAGTGCTGGAGTTCTCAGCACAAGAGAGATGTGGACCTGTCAGAGTAGGTCCAAAAAAGGCTGTAAAACTGATCAGAGGGTTGGAACACCTCTTCTGTGAAGAAAGACTGAGGGAGTTGGGGCTGTTAATGCTGGAGAAGAGAAGGCTTCATGGACACCTTATCACAGCCTTTCAATATGTAAGGGGAGCTTTTAAGGAAGATGGAAAGAGACCAGGGCCTGTACTGACAGGACAAGGGGCAACATTTTAAGACTGAAAGATGGTAGCTTTAGACTGGACCTAAAGAGATTTTTTTATTATTATTATTATTATTATAAGGGTAGTAAAACACTGCATCAGGTTGCTCAGAGATGTTGTTGATGCTGCATCACTGAAAGTGTCCAAGACCAGGTTGATTGAGTCTTTGAGAAATCTCATCTATTGGATGATCCAGGGCAGAGGGATTGGGACTAGATGGCCTTAATAGATCCTTTCCAACCCAAACAATTCAGTGATTCCATGATGATACAATGCTATGATTCTGTTACACAAAGCACACTGAAATTAAAATATTTTCATAACTGTTCCATGAACCATGCCAGTAGACATGAAGAAGATGTACAAAAGGAAAACAAAACAAACCAAGACAAACAAGGAAATTCACTATTTTTATATTTCGTCCTGTTTGTTGTACTTACATGGTAGCTGATTTTATTCAAGTGAAGCAAGAACACTGTCTTCTCATTAAACTTTTGAATTCCATCTGGGAAGAAGCCTTCCACCACAGAAGATTAATGTTGTGCAGCCCTTTATTTGCTGAAGTAGACTTGGTTTTGACCATTTTTACTTTTTTTCCCCATGACTCTGTAGAATTACATCCAGTTTATCCAATTCCTTGAGTTTATGAAACACATTGTTGACTGTGATGTGCTGAAATTAAAACTTAAAAAGAATTAAAAAGTGAATTTTTCGTCTACTAGCGCATAGATTACCCAAACCCTAAATCCATTAGACTAAATTATATATGATATGATTTATACCCTCAATTTTAGCAAATAATGCAATTATCACAGGATCACATGACAATTCAGGCTGGCAGGGACCTGGAGCAGTCTCCAGTCCCAGACTGTTCCCGGAGCAGGCTCAGATGTGGGTTTAGGTGCGGCTGCTCAACCAGTCAAGGCTGAGCAGTCAACTGCTTAACCCAGTCAAGGTGTGAAAGTTCCCAGGTCAAAGGTGGGCTAATCTCCCTGGGCTCTGGCTTCACCTCTGGACTGTCTGCATTGGGGAAAGGCTTCTTGTTATCCCTACTCTAGGAATTCCATGTTTATACTTGTGCCACTGCATCTTGTCCTCTCATCATGCACTGCTGTGAAGAGGTCTGCCTTAGTCTATGCCGCCCCCTCCCATCCCCTCTGGTCAGTGCCAGGGATGCTTCCAAAGACATCCCTTCTCCTGTTTGAGCCAGCCCTGTTGTTTTGGCCTCTTCACAAAGTATAAGGGCTTCAACCTTACCTTCTTAGTGGCCCCCCCAAACCTAGCCCAGACTGTCAATGCTTTTAAGTACTGTACATGCTGCTATCTTCTATATGCCCTATGTATCATGGAATTCTTCAGGCTTTCTTCAGCAAACTGATCTATTTGTTAAGTCAAATTATCTTTTGGAACAGAAAAAAAAAGTCAAGCAGACTTTTAGTTTTTAAGCCCATTGATGACAAGGCTATGGTTGAGCAAGTACCCAGAACAGACAACCTGCTACCCAAATAAGCAAAAACTACTTCTGCAAAAGTTTACTTAAGCCCTGTTTTGGGTGATTCATTGTACTCTGCCAAGTACTGCTTAAAATTATATTAGAGTAAATTTGTGCAAGATGTAAAAGAAAGGCCTATGGTCTTATAAAAGCAAGTGTAAGGCCACAATCAACTCGCTTGGTAAGAATTTTGAAACGGCTTACAGTGGTTCATGGATCCTAAGTTGGACACACGAGAGAAATACCGACAAGGTATTCTCAAGAGGTCAGGGCAAACGTTAGAAAATCAGAGAACTTTGGCAAAAGGTTTAGTTTTTAAGATTGTTTTAACGAGATTGTTGTTTTAACAACATCCAATCAACAAAAAACACTTCTCACAGCATTAACTTGGGTCATTCAACTTAGCAAACTTTAAACCCATTTGATGTCAAGTTACCCAAAATATTCCAAGAAGAGGGAATTAGAAGAAGAAGAGAGAAAGACAGAAAAGATATAGAAAAACACACATATAGTTACCAACTTCTGGGTTCCAGTCATGTTCAGATAGAAACTCCAAGAGGAAGGTAAGGTCGAGAAAAATGTAATGGCTCCCTGCTTGCCATTAAGTACCCCTCACCCTTCATGGCCTTCCCTCCAGGTGCGACTTCTGGTCATTTGGCCACTCAGGAGCTGGGCTAGGGAAGAGTAGAGCCCTGCCTCCAGAGTGCCAATGATTGCAGGCACTGCAGGGCTGGGATACAGGATCTAGGGCTTGCAGGGAGTGTAGGGCAGTTCACTGTCTTGCCAGGGCAAGGCCTTACCTGTCCCTCTCCCCCACATACATGAATCCCAAAATGGCATCAATCCTTCCAGACTCTGACAGTGAGACATCATGAGAGTTCTTTCTACACAGGGCTATATGAAAACAGTTTCAGTGGTCAGAATTATTAGGGATAAAATGGAATATTTAGTTTGATCTGAAACTAAGTCAGTCTCTTTTGGATGCATATTTAGAAACAGTTCTTTAAAAATTAAATGTAGCTTAAAGTAAAAAAAAAAAAAATGTATGAAGCATCCAGAGTTTTCACTTGATTGCAATTTTTTTTTTTTTTAATGAAAGTTATGTGTCTGAACAAGCACTTACAGCCCTAATATGCATGTCATAGAGTTAACATTCTAGCATTTTTCCTCACCTGTATCAGGAATAGTGTGGCTGCCAGGACCAGGAAAGTACCTGGCACAGATTAGGTTGCACCTTAACTACAGTATCCAGTTCTGGGCCCCCCAACTTGGGAAGGATGTTGAGGTGCGCAGATATGCCCAGAGAAGGGCAACGAGTCTGGAGCACAAGTTCTGTGGGGAGCAGCTGAGGAAGCTGGGGTTGTTTAGCCTGGAGAAGAGGAGGCTCAAGGGTGACCTTATCACTCTCTACAGCCAGGTGGAGGTCAGCCTCTTCTCCCAGGCAACCAGTAGTGACAGAATAAGAGGACACAGAGTTAAGCTGTGCCAGAGGAGGTTTAGGCTGAACATTAGGACAAAGTCGTTCACAGAAAGAGTGTTTGGGAATTGGAAGATGGTCCCAGGAAGTGTTTAAGAAAAGACTGGATGTGGCACTTAAATGCTGTGGTGTAGTTGATAAGGTGGCATTCGGTCACATGTTTGACTTGATGGCGTCAAAGGTCTTTTCCGACCTAGTTAATTCTGTGATTCTGTGGTTCTGTAAATGTGAGCTCTGATTTATGTGATTTTTCTGTTATTAAAATGTTTAATTGTAAGATTCATTATATCCCAAAACAATCACAGGATTTAATTTGAATGCAGTATCAATAAAAGGTCTGATAGAAAGTCAGATTTTCTCTGACAGCAATTTAGAGGTTTGTTCTCTTCCACGGAAAGACTACACTTTGGGATTCTTGGATAGAAAAACACTTCAGTATATTTTAAGCATGAAAGTATTCCCAGTCACTTCAAGATGTGTGTTATTTTGTCCCTCAAGGAAACACAGGGACTTAAATAACTTTACTGGTTTAGAACCTAAACTTTTCCTATGAGATGCTAAAGCCCACAAAATTTTCATACGTGCAGAATATCATCTTAAGTATTGCAGACAGAAGCTGGAAAAACAGAGATCGTAAGTCTCCAAATAGCTTCTTTTGTAAGGATACTAAACTGCAGTGTAGGATTTTGAAGACATTAGGTTTACTGTAAGTAAACACACCTGCACCAGTATTAATTTATGACTCTTTTAGTCAGAAAGAGACTCAGTGAGGCACACTATTAGGCATTATAAACACAGGGTCTAACAACCTAGATATTTCAAGGAAAGCTAATTTCATATCTGTTAACAGAAATTATATATCAGATTTTACTTTAAATTATATTAAAACAATCTATAACCATGATTTCAAGGACCAGAGACAAAATAGCCTTTGTAATAATTTTCTAATATTTCCTCTTATTAAATTAAGTTAAAAGTAGCTGTTCCCTTTGTTTCTGTCTCCTCTTGATCTTTGAGGTATTATTTATATGCAGGTGATCACATTATGCTAAGTTATATAGATTCTTGTGCAATGCCTCTTGAATTACATGTTGTGTGCTTAAGACTTTTAATAAATCATTTATATTCTATTCATTAATCTAAAAACTTTCTTGCTATTTTATTATTAAAGGAAGGGATGGAGGAGGTGAAACTGCCTTTAATATTTTCATTTTGAGGGAAAATGCCCCCAGTTTTTAGAAAAAAAAAGTGCAAAGTTGTTTGGAAGAATAAATGAATAGGCATGAGAAATGCTAAATAACTCACTCTTTATTTCCTCTGAATTTTTTTTTTTTTT
>VZTG01004160.1:1785560-1893079 GCA_013397845.1 Melanocharis versteri
AAAAAGAGAGGTTTCGGTGCTCAAGAAATAATTTCAAACTTCTTGGTACAAAGCAGCTAGTATGCAAACGTATAGGTTCATCTGTGTATGTATCTCTTTTTGTGCATTCAACACTCAGTGACAAATACTACAAAGGAAATGTGTGCCACACACCCTCTTAGAGTTTTGCTCAGTCTAACATTTTTCAATGCATTCCATCACTTTCTCTTCATCCCTCGAAAATATTTTGAGCCTGCTCCTTCCCAGCTTGGAAGAGGCACATTTTTGTTTCTGCAGCAATCTATCCATGGCAAGCCTGCTGACTACATCAATTTTCTATCACATGAAAAGGGAGATTTTCCCAAACCCTTTATGTTCGATTAGTCTGTCAGTGCCCCAGGTTAGTCAAGATCTTTGTGCCTAGCCAATCTGTCAGTGTTCCACTACGGGGACCCTCCACTGACCAGTCTGCTGGATTGGAGGGCAATTTGACTGGAACTTTCAGGGTCGCATGCAAATGAAAAGACCCCCTCCGACGTCCCCACACCTTTAATTTTCAGTGCCTCTGGAAAAATCTGACAGACACTAGCAACATGAGAGAGTCCATTTTCTGGACTGCCACAATCAGCTGTGTTATCCACTGCCAGCAACTGTTAGTGTCCTTGAAGAACTCACATATAACAGTTTATGGAATAACATTCTTTATTAATATAATAGAAAACTGTGACAGGTTCAGGTTTGAAGATTGCCAGTGATAGTACCTGGTTGCAAAAAGGTGACCAAAGCAATACACTAACAAGGCCTAATCCCTAACAAAAGCTGTCTCAAAATTATCATCCTGCATAGAGTATGGTTCTTACCCAATAATTGTCGCTATGGGGGAGAAGACAAGTTCAGCCTGTCAGCTGATCCCAGAAGTTACAATGGAGTCTTCTCTCTCTTCTTTCCATTTTTAACTTACTTTTATATTAATTTTTATTTTTAAGTGGAGTTTGAATGAGTCTAGTAATACATCGTGTTCAGTGGAGGGTGGTCACACCTTGGAGATAGGTAATGTCAGTATTTTACTGGAGATAGCCTTTGCGGGTAGAGGTGAGCATCTGTGATCTTGGCATGTTTGCTGGTTCAACAGCAAGAAAACTTTTTTCTCCCTCTGTTGACAGCTGCTCTGTGGCTTATCAGTTACAAGGTATCACTAAGTTCCCCCTCTTGCGAGGATTTTAACAGAGGCTGGCCATGATGTCTCCACTCCACTCCACCCTCCATTTAGGCCCCCTTAGCATGTATGGAAAGTTGGGCATGCTGACCACATTCCATTCAGACAGTAGCAACCTCATTTTGTCCTTATATTTTTCTATCCTGTTACAGTTGTGTTTGGAACTTTCCATCCCCCTCCCTCCATTTTCAACCCCTCATAACATGTATGCTGACTGCAATTTTATCCCACTTCTTTTCCACACAGGTGGTCACATTAATAATTTGCATCTGTTTGCATTCCAGCAGGCAGCTTTCTTTTCCATCACTGTTCTTTTCTCTGAAAAGAAATAAATACCACACTTCCCCGTACCCTTTTCCCCTCCCCGCAAAAAAACCCCAAAACAGAAGACCCCACCAAACTGAAAACCAACCAACCAACCAAAAAAACAAAACCCTAACAAACCCCCCAGAAAACAAACCAACCCCCACAAACAAACAAATAAACAAACAAACAGCCCCACCAAACAAACCAAAGCAAACCCCTTGCTTCTAGATACGATCCTGTACAAAAACATGGGACAAACTGGAATTAATGGTATTCTTGTACACCTATGAGTTCAATGAAGGGAATCCATACTGTAATATCTGAATGTGAAACTACACTTTTGGAGGTATATTATAAATATTATTTATTATAAACTGAGTGAAAAAGCCTTTAAGACTCACTTATATAGGAAAGGTTCTTCCTCAATTACATATGGACTTAACTAGACGTTTTTTAACATCTAGTAGGTATTATCTGGAATCTGTCTCTAAAATAAATAAGCAAGGAAACAAACAAACGAATAAAAACCCGCAATCAGTTTCACTAAAATGTGTGCATGCAGTTTTACCCAGAAGCAGTTTAAAAAATAAAGTGCAATGTATTTTTTGCAATCATTACACTGATGGAGAGAGCAAGAGCCCTGAGGTCTTGCAGGAATCTGATGTTTACAGAGTGTATCTGTGCAGCACAACTGCCAAATCATTAAACCACCTTCAAACAGAAGTCCTAGGTGAGACAGGTGTTAGCACAGTGGGTACCGAGGAGGATAGAAGTGGTATTGGATGCTGTAAAAGACAAATACTTTACAACTCAAATTATGAGTGGACTACTACAGATCTTGCTACAGCTGAGCAGGGCTGATGCCAGCCATTGATTTAATGTTTGCACACACCAACCCTCACTAATTCAAAGAGGCAAGGTCGTTTTAATTCTCTTTGTCCGCTTTTTCTGTTATTAAAGCAGCAAGTGCTCCCAGGAAGTCTGCAAAAATGTTAAGTATTGTGTTTATATTTTATCTTATCTGCCACAATTAGAGGACAGATTTCCTAATAGGACGGGTGTTACACGAGAATCCTTTGACTTACAAAGCCTTTGACATAATCGCAAAATTGTTTAAGTGAGGATTTGTCCAATACACTATGAAAATAGGTTATTTTATTAATTTGATTTCCAAAAAAGAAGAGACTAATAATACTGACAGGTCTCAGGTTTCACTGTGTCGCTGTGTTTTGCTGTCCAAAGTACTTCTATTCTAAATAAAGCTCCCACCTTCCCCTAGGACATGAGATAGCAACCCGTTGATACATGGAGTCTACATATACATAAATTTTAACCTGGGAATGTGAGTAAGATTAAATAAAGGATTTTTTTTTAAACATTGGAATGTGTGCTGAAAAAAAAATTTCTATTTTTGTGTTTTATGGGACCAAATAATCAGCAAGGGGAGAACCAGCACACCCAAAGCTTGGGTTTTTAAAATGGGATGCCATACTAAAATCCAACATTATAGGGACTCATCATGAGCTGGAAAATGGAGTGTATGACATAAAAGAATCTCAAAAATGTGTATGATACATGTTTCTCTTTTCTCCAGATGTGTTTAATTGCATTGTATTTTGCCTGAAAGGACTAGATTTTTCACCTGGACCTATATGCATGCAAGGATCAGAGAAGTCTACAAAACCAATCTGTATTTCAAATACAGAATTTTAACACTGAACTACTAAAACACTAAAACATACTAGACTCCTTTACCTCTTGCCTCCTTATCTAGGATTTCACCTTCAGAAAACCTACAAAATTAAATAGTAAAGATATTATATGGGAGCAAAGATATTTGGAGCGAATTATTACAGTATTACCAGTATTTCCTGGGCCAAATACTGCTCTGCTTTACAGAACTTTATTATCCATGAATCAACAGAAAAATAGAAATCCAATCCACTGCATAGGTGTAAATGGTTAACAGGAGCTAGAAGCGAGGAATATAAAGCTACCTTCATGGAAGTGAGGAATATAAGTCTACCTTCACAAAAATCACAGGTCATGATCTGAATTCAATACCGCAAATACAGTCAGCATTCCTCATCCTCCAGTCTTGGAATATGATAGCTCATGTTGTTTCTAGATCATAGTTATATGGGTCTCTTTGGATGTGGATTTAACAGACGTATGATCTATCCCTAAGAACTTTCATCTTTTAGAGGAAAGTAGTGCCCTTGTAGAGTAGTAGGTAAAGGTGTATTTCATGAAGTGCTAGAGAGAAGAAAATATATATCCCGTGAAAATATGACAACAACCCTTGCCTCTATAGGGTTATGAAAAGGACCCATCAGCCTAATTCAGGAATTTATGTATTTTGGGTGTCAACAGAACCCAATCATAAGGGTGTTTTGGCTAAATATTTGTTCCATCTGAATATGGAAACCATGTCCCTGTAGAAAGGGATCTGAACAATTTTTGTATCATGGTTTTTATTATTCAAGCTGGAAAATATAAGTTTTATATGTTGAGCTTGACGGATCATAATGCACAGACTGCTTCTGGTATATTAAGGAAGGCCAGAAACAGTAGTTAACATGACAAGACCAAGCAAAATTAATGTTGTACGTGGAGAAACTTAAGTTTTAAAGAGGCATCTCAGAAGCAGAGTTCACAAAGACATTTGAGAAAAAAGCCTGTTAAAATCATCTGATTAAAAGACTCTCTAAGATGATGTAATTGCTAATACTTGCTAGTTGTTGATCACACTAGTTAAGAAGATAATATTAAGACAGAGATAAACTTAACCCTTCTAGTTAAGAAGATAATATTACAACAGAGGTAAACTTAACTCTTCTTAAGGAAGGAGGCATATGGAAACTTCCTCCCCAAAATCTAACTCAGTTTTCCAAACTAATTTGTGAAACTTGAAGTTCGAATACCATGCACTCACATAGACTTAAAAATTGTTACAAGAGGAACTCTTCAACAGAATTTTGATGGAAACACCTGTAAATTTCATCAGTCCCACCGTCATAGGAAAGCCGATAGTAATTTACCAAGAATTTCAGCAATTTTAAACCAAACAGAGCAGACATCTACAAAATTATCTACTGTTAATATACATTTGATATTAATCTACAGCACTATTCCAGAAAAGGATTTTTGCTATATATCTTCTGCCTCGCATAAACCTTTTTATTACTGTATTATAGAGCAAATGGTCTGTCTTATATTTCTGCAGCCAAACACACCTAGACTTCAGTCTCAACAGGATGCCAGTATAGTGTAAAAAATTGACTATAAGAATGATAAATGGTGGAAGCTGAAATAAATTAGTGAAAAGGGAGAAGGAAAAGAAGTTTATCTTTTTTTTGTTTTGTGTTGTTTTGCTTGGTTTTTTTTCTGTAAAAAAGGACTGGCACCACCTATCTTCATGATTTCAAGATGCATCTGTAAGAGTTTGATACAAATGGCACACAGATCAAGTACAATTAGGAAACACACTGTCCAGCTGCTCAGTGAACCAGTTTCAGACTACAGATAGTAAATCCGTTCTTTCTTCTTGAAAACTTAGAATGGAATAGAATAGATTAGACTATTTTACAAGGTTCTTTCCCACCTTATATGGATCGAGTTGACTGTGCTTAAGTTTATATCTATTCACCTTTATACTTATTTGAATTCGTTCCATGTTTTCCAGCTTACTCACATTCCACCAGCCTTTAAAATTTCAGCATACTTGAAACACTTTCCTGCATGTTTCCTGCACTTAGGAAATTTATTCTTTATTATTCAGCTTGTTGATGAAATACCAAGTATTATTAGACATATGGAAGATTGAATTCCTTCTTTGACCTCAAACCATCTAATACGATTCTCCTGTATTATATTTTTCAATACATTTTACAGTTGCTACTTGAAGGTCATATTTTTCTTTCTTACGACGCAGTGTCAGAACGACTAGCAAACAATAAAGACACCAAGGTGAGTGTTGCAGTTGACACACTTGAAGAATGGGATGCCATCCAGAGAGACCTGGACAAGCTTGAGAATTGGGTCCATGGGACTCTCATGAGGTTCAACAAGACCAAGGTGCTGCACCTGGGTCGAGGCAACCTCCGGTACAAACACAGGCTGGGGATGGGCAGATCAGAGCAGCCCTGCCAAGAAGGACTTGGGGGCGCTGGTGAGTGAGAGGCTGGATATGACCCAGCCATGGGCACTCCCAGCCCAGAAAGCCAAATGTGTCCTGGGCTGCATCCAAAGCAGCGTGGGCAGCAGGGCAGGGAGGGGATTCTGCCCCTCTGCTCTGCTCTGGTGACACCCCACCTGCAGTGCTGCATCAGCTCTGGGGTCCCCCGGACATGGAGCTGTTGGATACAGTGCAGAGGAGGCCACAAAAATTATTAGAGAGATGGAGCACCTCTCCTATGAGAAAAGGTTGAGGAAACTGGGATTGTTCAACCTGGAAAAGAGAAAACTTTGGGGTGACCTAATTGTGACCTTCCAGTACCTAAAGGGAACCTACAAGAAAGGTGGAGAGAGGCTTTTTACAAGAGCATGTAGTGACAGAACAAGGGGGAATGGGTTTGAAATGAGAATTGTTTAAATTAGATATTAGTAAAAAATTCTAGTTTGGTGAGACACTGGAACAGATTGCCCAGAGAAGCTATGAATGCCCCATCATTGGGCCTGTTCAAGCCAGGTTTGGTGGGGCACTGAGTAACCTGGTCTAGTGGAAGATGTATCTCTAAATTCCCTTTCAACCCAAACAATTATATGATTCTATTCTATGACATGTGACATCCATTGCTCCTATTTATATATTATTTATACAGTCAGTCACTTCCACAGCCTTTCCCTCATCCACTAGGTGGGTCATCTGGTCATGAAAGGAGATCGGGGTGGTCAAGCACAGACAGTGTCAAAAGTCTCGTCCAGAACTGGAGTAGACAATATCCACTCATCTCCTTGTCATGAGCAGAAGGACTGCAAAAGCACTAAAAATTTAGTAGAGGTCCTGCTATCACTTGCTAAGAACTATGTGTTAGAAGTCATAACTATTCTTATCAACACTTCTTCCGTAATAGTATTCTTTTCTTTTCTCTGTAAACATCACATCTTCACATCTGAGAAAATGGCAATTCTTTGATTAGATGTTTTGATTTGACTTTGGCTAGGAATATATTTTTGGCTTTGTGTAGAAAATGTGTTTCTTAGGTCTGCGAACTGAAAAGGGGCAGTCCAACAAATGAGTAGAGAATGAAGGAAACAAGATTTATTTTTAAATTGTTGAGAAAGTGAATACTTGTGGTATTTTTTGTGAGCAGACTTCTGCAAAAGACTATTTTGAGCATTAGGCTGCAGTAATTGAAGACCAAGATGTATGTGTTCATATGGTATTTCTTTATTGATTAACATATTTAAACATTTCCAGTTCTTCTGCTTCTACAAATGTATTTATAGAATAATTTCTTATTAGTAATATTAATCACACATATTGCATTTTATATGTTGGCATTTCAGATTTTAGCCTTATGCTATTACGCTAATGCCCCTGATTGATAGAACTGTACTGGAGGTGTCACTATGCTGACAGAAGCAGATTTTGGACAGCAGAAATGAATTAATATCACTCCATAAATACCTCATAGGTCATATGAGACATAAAAAATAGCTTAGGACGGCTTGTGATCTATTGAAGAAACCCTGTTTATATCATCAAATTTTAGAATTCTCTGATTTAAGGATTGACGTTAAATTTTACATAGAGTAATACTCTAGCAAAAATAACTAGTAAAGAGCTAATCATCTTCTGCAGTAACCTGCAACCCAATCTTCTACCTGAAGGTACATTTTCTTCTTTCCTCTGCACCTTATAGCAGCAACAGACAATAATAGACAAAATATTTCTTCATCAGTACATTCTGTCACTTAACATTTATAAATGCTACTTCTTACTGGCTACTTAATGTTAGGGTTGGCAACATGGTGCTTACAGGATGGAGAGAATTACAGCAATAAGACCAAGTAATCTAATTACCTTTTCATCTCAATAAACCTCCTGTGAAATACAGAACCTGATTCACATTTCATAAACTTCCACTGAATCTGTCAGAAATGTGCTTTAGTTTAAAACTTGAGTGTTCTGAAAAGATCTGTTAAAAAGTCACAGAACACCTGGGATTGGTTGGAAGGGACCTCTGGAAACATCTAGTCCAACATGCCCTGCTAAAGCAGGTCCACCTAGAGCAGACTGCACAAGATTGCATCTAGGTGGTTATTAATATCTTGTGGACAAAGAGACTCCACTACATATATGGGTACTTGTTCCAGTGCTTGGTCACCTTCCAAAAAAAGAGAATTTTTTCCTCATATTCAGATGGAACTTTCTGTATTTCAGTTTGTGCCCATTTTCCCTTGGCCCGTCACTGGACACCACTGGAGACAGTCTGGTCCCATCCTCTTGGCACCTGCCCTTAAAAAATTTGTACACCTTGATAAGATCCCTGTTCAGTCATTTCTTCTTCAGGCTAAACTGGCCCAGCTCCCTCAGCCTTTCCTCATAAAAGATGATGCTCCAGTCCCCCAATAAGCTTTGTAGCTCTCCACTGGACCCTCTCAAGTAGTTCCTTGTCTTTCTTGAACTGGACAGCCCAGAACTGGACAGCCCAGGACTGGACAGAGTATTCCAGGTGAAGGCTCAGAGTAAAGTGCAAAGTGCCAAGTAAAGGGGCAGGATCTCTTCCCTCAAGCTGCTGGCAATGCTCTTCCTAATGAACCTCAGGACACCACTGGCCTTTCTGGCCATAAGGACACGCTACTGGCTCAGGAACAGCCTGCCGTCCACCAAGAACCCCAGGTCCTTCTCTGCAGAGCTCCTTCCCAGCAGGTCAGCACCTGTGCTGGTGTGTGGGGTTATTCTTTCCCAGGTGCAGGACTCTGCACTTGCCTTTGTCAAAATTCATTAGGATCCTCTCTGCCCAACTCTTGATTCAGTCCAGGTGTCTCTGAATGGCAGCACAACTCTCTGGGGTATCAGCCATTTCCTCCAGTTTTGTGTCATCTGCAAACTTGCTGAGGGCAGCCCTGTCCCTTCATCCAGGTCATTGATAAATGAGCAGTCAACAGCATCCACTGCTCTCTCCTCATCTACCCTGATAGCCGTGCCATCAATAGAAGGCAAAGAGCTTTGTCAAGCATGATTTCAAAATCAAAATGATCCACATTACAGCAAGTTATTCTTACAGGTTGTAAACTAGTGCCTTTGACAATGTGAATACAGACTGTCTTCCTCATTGCCTTTGTTTTTTGCTATGGTTAATATCTTAAAGGCAGATATTTTCCATGGTTTTATCTAATTCCTTCAGAATACTATTGTAACCATACAAATATATTAGCATAATTATTCAGAGCCTTGTAATAAAATCAATAAAAACATTGTGAAAAATGAGAAAAGGATAGAGAGAATAATGCTGTCATTTCACTTGCAAAGCCCAAACCACAGAAATGAGAACAATTGCTATTCCGAAATGTTCTTTAAATATATTTATCCTACATGTTTGTGAATAATTAAGCCAGTTCCTTTGAATAATAACATGGGACTTGAAGAGTCTACTGTTTTTAATTTATAATGATTAGGATTATGAAGGAAAAATACTCATGATAATTCCTTAAACAATCCCATCCCCTTTCAGGAAAACACTGTATGTCAAAAAAATAGAATACTTGTATCTGCAGATTAGAACAATTTTCCTTTTTTCTCTTTTTCTTTTCTTTTTCTTTTTCTTTTTCTTTTTCTTTTTCTTTTTCTTTTTCTTTTTCTTTTTCTTTTTCTTTTTCTTTTTCTTTTTCTTTTTCTTTTTCTTTTTCTTCTTTTTCTTCTTTCTTTTTCTTTTTCTTTTTCTTTTTCTTCTTTTTCTTCTTTCTTTTTCTTTTTCTTTTCCTTTTTCTCGTTCTTTTTCTTTCTTTCTCTTTCTCTCTTTTTCTTGCTCTTGCTCTTCTCTTTCTTTTTTCTTTCTTTTTTCTCTTTCCTCNGCTCTTGCTCTTCTCTTTCTTTTTTCTTTCTCTTTTTTCTCTTTCCTCTTTCCTTTTCTCTTTTTCTTTTTTTTTCTTCTTCCTTCTGATTTTTTCCTTTTCCTTTTCCTTTTCCTTTTCCTTTTCCTTTTCCTTTTCCTTTTCCTTTTCCTTTTCCTTTTCCTTTTTAATATAAGAATAAGCTTTTGTAGAATTTTATTTTCTTTTAAGAAAAGGTATGGAAGTGTTCACTAAATGACTAGATGTGTCACTTAGTGCTATGATGTAGTTGATAAGGTGGTGATCAGTCAAAATTTGGCCTTGCCGACCTCAAAGGTCTTTTCCAGCCTAAATGATTCTATGATTCTGTGATTTTGTGATTCAGTGACTCTTTGAAGTGGTACAAAATATATATTTTTGAATCTATTTGCAAAAAAATCCTTTTAGATACTTTCCTTTTTCAGAGATTTTAAGTCTACTTTGAGGAGTACCCTTAACCAAATTCAAGACAATAAAATATCAAAAAAGAGCAAGGCACAGGTTATGGTGTTATTTACAGCTGCAGTGTCTGTTCATCCCTAATGTAGAATGGAAAGCACACATTGTGTTCAAAGGTGGTCTCTTTAACCCATTGCATTTATTACTCTTGAAAAAATCTTTCTTGTGTTCGTGTAAGTATATTTACCGTTTTATCTACAGTATCTTTAAATGTCATTTGACTATGGCCAAAGTACAGACATAATATTCTACTGCTATGGCAGAATTGAAAGTTTTCCTTCCTGGCAAGGCCCATTTGGTTCTATCATATAGATAAGCATATAGATAAGCCATAGAGGAAAGAGTTTCTTATAGAGAATAAAGGTGGTTTGGTCCATTTCAATTTCATGAGTGTAATCTTTTTTTTTCTCTTGTCCAGTTTAAGTCATTGTTTTCTGAACATCAGCAAATATTTTATTCTCACTAACCTAAAAGCATTTATTTATTTCTTCTTTTTTTGTTCATTTTTATGTCAAGTAAATGGCATCAGATACTTCTGCATTGTCTACATGCTTTAAAACTGCTCATTTTATACACATCTGCATGAATATACATATGGTCACAAGTACATATCTGTTACTGCAGGTTCAGTGATCTGCGCTGAAGAGAAGTTTGTGAAAAGCTTGAATGTGCATAGACCTTTTCCACTGCTCTCAAGTTGCATAGTTTAAAGGAAAAAAAGATTTGATCTTATCCTTAAATGCAGTCACACAAATAAGCTGAATTAGGATGCAAGTTTTCCTAGTTCCACATTTTCACAAAATTAAAGTACTGCACATCATGCATTGACTTCAGCAGCACAGTGAAATCCTTTGTTACAGGTTTGGAGGGTATAAAGGAACAACAATTAATTAAATTGCTGTAGGTTGCCAGTGTCATGTGTCACCTGCAGAAACCAAATTTGCAAGGAATCTCATCTAGAAATAATTAGCCAGTGAACAGGTTCTGCAGAATATCAACATCTCAAATCTGTTGCATGCTTCCACTGGGAATCAGAAGTTGACCATTTCTGTACTTTCATCAGAAAAAAACGGTCTTTACATTTTCTGCTGCTTAAGGCTTAATATACTAAGAACTGCAGTGACGTGACTAATACCAATACCTCTGGCATTATCTTTCATAACGATTATATCTCTGGGGTGCTGCAATCTCCATTAGCCTGGAATTTTCTTGTCCTTTCTCCTTGATTCTTGACTGCCTACATTAAGTATCTTGATTCAATTGGCAATACAAAAGCAAAACATTTACTCACACACATGAAAATGGGCTACTCCTTACTTTAGGATGGAGTATTGTTTTAGCACACCAAATTGTTTTTCCCCTGTCAGTGCCTTGAAAGTACTAGAAAGTATATTCTTAGTTTCTGTACTAAAATCCTGCACACCTATACCTTTAAATGTGAAGCATGCTGATTAATGTAATTTATTTTTTAAGTGTGTTTTGTCATTCTATAAAAATATATGTATTTGCTCTGCAATACGCATCGTTTTGTAGAAGCTTTTAAAGTAACAATAATGTTTTGAAGTGATTCAGGCAAAATATTCATACTGGGAGTTTACCATTTGTTTGGGTGAATAAGAAATTTAAAGACAATTAGCATTGAAATATAATTACCTCGCCTAGAGAATTCTTGATCTGACAGGCCTATCTTTAACATCATGAATCATATTTAAAACGAAATGTTTTGTTCAGCACCTACAATCAATCAATTAATGTAAATTATCTGCAATGCATTAGTAGTGCCAACTTTTTAAGGGAGCATATTTACTTAGGTTATTTTCCCAGAAGAAAATAAGGGGGTTTGTGTTCATATGAAATAAAAAAGCCAGAATGTCAAGAGATAAATAAAGTTTAAAACTAATAAAAACCTTCTAGAAAGAAGTCATCCTCCAAATGAAAGTTGTTTATTATTTATATTATTGCAGGGGTCTATCCATTTTTCTTGCTGGTCTTTTTTGTGGTATCTGGTCTCTCAGTTGTTACTGGGTTCAAATTTTTTAACGATACTTTGTGGAGAAGACAGATCAATTCTGTTTCACAGGAGGAAAAACAAACCCACAAAATTAACTAGACCTCCCAGATTTTCCAAAGGATTTTCTTTCTGTTTTTATTTCAACATTTCTAGCATTTTCTTCCAGTGACTAGCCCTCATGAAAAATGTAGGAAAGATTCAAATCAAGGACTTCTTTATTTTTTTTCTGGTGGGTGAAATTTGTCTTAGTCGAAAGAACACCCCATTTAAAAGCTTTGTTGCAGTTTGTCTAGGAAATAAGCACTGGGCTGTCCAGCTGTAGCAAAATGTATTTGGCACAAGCAAAGCAGCTGAACTCCAGAAAAAGCATTTTAAAGCTGGAAATGGAATTTCCCTATTTTGGAGTCTCGGACATAAAGATCTTTTAGTTTAAAATTTTATTCGTGATGGAAAATCTAGATTTTACTGGAAAAAGGATAGAAATTGCTCAAGTAATAGAACTTCTGAACTAGCCAATTGCTACAATTATTTTTATTAATTTTCCAATTTATAGATTATTTTATTGCTTTGACATATATTCATATTTTCATATGATTAGTTATAAGCATAATATTTTCATTTCTTCATATTTCTCAGTATCTAACATTCTTTACAATGTTAATCTTTTACAGCAGGTGTACTTCATTCATATTAAGAAAAATTATTCATGTTTTATGGAAAATTCCTCTAAATGTAAATTAAGTATAATCAGATCACAAGCTATTACTGTTAGTGAACTTTGATCAAGAACCAGCAATTGCTAGCAAACTGTCTCATAAAATAGCTAAGGAAGTGCTCTGTTGTTACTTCGGTTAAATGTGTTTACAGCTTATGCACAATATTGTCCACTTGAAAATAAAGCCCAGCTGTCTGAAATCTGACATGATTTATGGCATATTATTAATAATGGACTTTAACGAAGCAGAGCAGGATGGCAAGGTACTGATGGGAAGCTTCAGGTTTTAAAAAGTACTTAGGGCACTTGGCTTTGACCACATAGATTTAGAGTTTCATCTCTGTTCTGAAATCCTACTGCAAGTTGCTTATCCACACAGAAATATGTATGTAACTTTTTATTCAATCTGGAAAGTCAAAAGCAAGTAGATGTGGTATTAGTCACATCAGGATGGAAGAGCTGTTTTCTACAGAGACAGATGCTGCTGCAGTGGACTAGTTCAAGCACTCCATTAAATGTCCATGCCTTATTCCTTGCATGAAAAACACAGATATGTTTCCAGGTTTTCATTTGCACTCTAAGACCTTACACATCTAGCACAGAAATACACGGATACAATTGTCTCCCTATTACCAGCAAATGCCTTTATTTCAAGGGCAGTGTGGTTGCATCTTGTGCTAAAAAAGAAGCAAAACTGATATTCATATATAATTGGACATAATTTAGTTGCTAAAATCAAGATTTCCAAATAAATTACTACCTCACAGCAGCAGTCTGATAAAAAGCATTCGAAAACAACAAGTTTTGTAATAACGGAAGACATTTTAAAATAGTTTTGAAATCAGTCAAAATAAAGGGAAAAAAATTGTTTTGTCAACATGCTGAGGAAATTTTTATTGAAACTCAATCCTGTTTTTGCAAATACAGTTAAAGACAGCTAACAGTACAACTTTGAATTTAAAACCTTTGTCTTACACGATACTCAACTGCGCATTTTTGTCCCCTGAGAAACTATAAAAAGCTTTCATGGTTCAATTTTAGCTGTATTTCCTTCTTTTTAGTGATGATACTGGGAAAAAGAGAAGGGGGAAAAAAAGTCTCAGCAAAATGTTCCATTGTAAAAGGTAGGTGAAATAAATTTGTCAAAAAAGAATAAAAAGTAGGGTCAGTTTCTGAGAAAGCACATTGAGGCGTCTTTTATGCACAATACTTCCTACTTTTGTTAAAAGAGTTGCACAGACATTTCATACTAACCAGTAGTGGATCTAAATAATAATATGAGCTCCTATAAATGAGAGGCATGTTATGGAACCTGTATTTCTATGAGCACGGGGGTTTGGATTTTTTGTTTTCGAGGCTTTTTTATATGCTATCAGAAAACATGGAGTCAAGTATTATTGTCTGTAACCCTTGCACTTGATATACATAAGAAGACGATTAAATAAGAAGACGATTCTCTAAAAATAAACATTACAGGGTACAACCTATATATATCATCAAGAAACTATGCCCTAGAGATCTTCAAATCTGTGTGTGTGATCAAGCTCTTCATAGCAGACATTGAAGCTTCCTGTTAACATTCTTGTGCAGAAAAAGAAAGTTATCAGTTAATTCTCTCTTAAACACTATAGTGTTCTTAGGTTAACTGTTTTGTAAATGAAATAATTATTAAAAAATCCATAATGGATTTCGTTGTCAATTATTTTTGTCAACATTTGTCAACTTATGATCCATGTGACGCACAGCCCCCATAAATAATATAAGCTATGCCCCTAGCTTACTGTAATTGCACTGAAAATTGACTCTGCTGTGGCTTTCTGTGCTGTTGCATTTATAGTAGAGTAACTCACAACAGTTTTATTCTAGGCAGAGGACTTAGCAGAGGAAAGAAAAAAAAAGAAGAAAGAAGCATGTGGAAACAGACACTCTCAAACAGGGACTGACTAATTCACCAAAATTTATAGAAAGAAATGGGTCAGAATCATGAGCAGAATGGAAGTCTGATGACTCTTGCTACCTTCCACTAGTCACTACAACATGATACCTCAACTTTCCATGGCTGAAATAGTGCAGGCTGTCCAAATGAGATACTAGGACATTATTCCTTCACCTCCTATTATTTAATTTAAAATTGTTTGTTGTAGTACACGGCAACCAGGAGATAAGAGCTTATTCTTCAAATATACTGAAATATGTTTCAGGTGGTGTTAAGCTCACTTGTTTGTTAACTTTCCTGAACAGGTAAGTAAGATCTATTTTGCTCCCTACTTGTATGTCAACTCTTAGTAACATTACAAGGAAATGTTACATTACCTAATGTAATAAGAGAATATAAATAAATGTATGGATTACTTCAGAAAAAGTGAATGATCATTAGTTTTCTTGATATTGAGTAAAGGGGAACAGAAAAAAATTAGTTAGGGAAGAGGACAAAAAGTAAGGAAACACAAGTACATGAGGAGGAAACAGAGACCTTAACAAAAACAAATGAAAAAAGAGAAAAAAACAAAGCAGCTTAGAGACAACTTAATCATGAATAAATAGAATGAACATAAAGAAAAAAAAAAGTGATGTAAAAACTTGAGAACAAAGTTAATGTTAATTCATATATGGTCATAAACTTTTCAAATTCCTGTTGCTAATGGCACGGTAGAAATTTACTTTGCATTATATCTTTATAACATTGTTTAATAATACTTGCACAATGCAAATGTTGTTTGCATATAGACAAAATATAAGATATTTCTCGTTCCAACACTTTCTATTCAGCAGTTTTTTAGAAACTGGCATCAGTGAGATGGGCTTTTGTGTGAACTGGTTAGAAAAGTTGATTACTGATAAAAGGATCATCAAAAATTCCACTTCAAACAAAGACTACTGATTAAAGAGAAACAAATTTTCATTTAAAGGTGGCCTTGAGTTTTGGAGGAGAGGAAAACATACATTTTATAACATAATCCTGCAGCAAACCAGCCTCATTACTTAAAAAAATATAAAGTCAGAAATCTTTCCCTTGAGAAGTCACATAATACTGCTGACTACTAAAGACATGCCTTTATTTCCTTTCTCCAAGTATACCTCTATCCTAGTGGTTGGTAAATAACGTTTACATGTCATTCTCTCTCTTAGGAGAGCCAGGCACAAAACAGAAGGAGGGAAAACTTCCCTTGAGAGCATACTTCAACGAAAGTCTTTGTAGAAAAGTAGAACTCAGACCTTGTGAACTTTGTGCCACTTAGCAGTACTACGGATCATTTCTCTTGAGATTTCTGATGGTAAGATCTCTGGCTTTACTAAATATGTTTAATAGGTGTGTCATTCTTCAACCAATGGAGCTCTAAGAACTCTGAAATTTCCTAGAAAACAGCTGCAGTATCCTGAACACAGACTAACAACATATTTGTTTCCACGAAGTTTTATGAACAATACATTTTAAAAGAAAAAAACCAAATAGTTAAAACAGGGAAAAAATTTTATTAAACAAAGAAAAAAAAGAAATTAAATAAAGGATGAAGCCGGTACTTTTAAAAAGTCTCAGCCTGAATCCAGATGAAAAAAAGCGATGTTGCCTGTCATTCTTGTCTGCCAGCTCTAAACAGTTTTAAACACATTTGGAAGCATAAGCGTAAGACAGAACATCTGTCCAAGCTGCCCTCAAAACCCTGCCTGTTTCTTAGCAATTTCTCTACTGCTAAATAATTTTTCATCTTGACTCTGCTTTCTAGGAAGGCAGCCCTGGAACAGGATCTAACAAGCTCTTCCTTGTCACCTCTGAGCCACAGCTCATTGATTAAAATGGTCTATTGCCTCCTCCTTTCTGCCATCCTCCTTCCCACACAGTCTTTAAAATTACCCTGGGAAAAATCTAAAGGAGGCTGAGTGGGTGAAGTGCTGTTCTGAGGAAGACTCGAATCCTAAACCCTAAAAGAGGCTTAGCAAGATTAAATTTTCCTTGCAATTTGGATGATTTTATTTTATTCTAAAATAATAGAATTTCTGTAAGGATGTCTAGAACTGAATCACAAAACTGCTGTTGTTCCCTAGCATGTTGCATTATTTCTAACCCACTTCCTCTGGAGAGACAGAGACATCTTGGCAGCTCTTCTCTTTGGAAGTTCCCATTTCTGCAGTGAGTTTGTCTTGAAAGGAAAGAGCATGTGTAGATACAGAAGGTGACACTGAAAACATTGCTGACACTGCAAGAGGGAGGTAAAGGATTACATATATATATATATACACATAAATAAAAATTAATTAATTATATAGTTAATTACATATATTATAAATTTGAAATTTTGAAAGATAGCTCATATGCAGTATGAACTATAAAAAAAAGAATTCTAAGATGTCAGAACAGACTTAACACTGCATCCAAATATTTTTAAATACTTACTTATTTTGCACATTTGTCCTTTTATAAGTTCAGGTTTCTTTATATCATTAAGATTAGCTCTAGCATATTAAATACTGAAAGTCAAATAAGATTAAACCACAAAACCCACTTTTTAATCTGCAAAAAGAAGACAGAAATGTCAATAATTTCTATTTAGATATGCCTTTTTTCTCTGTATTTCTCTTTAATAATCAGCATTCTGTTTTCCTGTGTTTGAAAGATTTTGAAATTCTACCAAATCAAAAGACAAGAGCAACAGAATAAAATACTGACTGTCAAAATGTAAACATATAAGTAGATTTTGTTTATAGCAGTTTTCATATTATAAGTATCAGAGAGTTGTTGAGATATGATTTAGCCAGACTTCCATGGACAGAAGATGACACAAACATACAAAATTTGTCAGCAACAGTAAGAAGGCCATGAAAGAAGTCCTGGAATTGCAGTATGAATTCCAAAGACTTCACCGAAAGGAAGACAGGTATTTTACTCGGGTCCCAAACAAGCACTAATTCTCACTGATGGCAAATGCAGCCCACAGAAACACAGCCTTATGTCTGCATTGCACTCCTATCTGTAATTTAGTTCCAGAACGTGGGGGCATCAGAAGTCCTCCCCACTTGTCCATACCATCAAATGAGAATCTGAGATACTGAGTGGCTTGAAACTAAATGTTTTCATATGAAGATAACAGTTTAAAGCATAGCCAAGAAGAAAATATTTCCTTATTGTGAGGTCTCACTCTGCTCTGAATTCCAAATTTACTTTAATCCACGGGCAATCTATTTGCATTAAATAAATGTGTGATAAATGTCTCAATAAGATACTACGTCAGTCTTCTAAGAGTCCAGACACCACGATTTCCATGGGTGTAATTCATTTCCAGGTGTCATGAGACAGATTTCCAGAAACCTATTTTGGTAGGAGACTTCTGGAAGAGAATTTGAGAACACAGCTGTTGTTGCTGCCAGCCCAGCTGCTTGCTTTTGCATATACTCCTATGAACCACAGGAGGCTCACAAACGTAGGTTTTGCAGCCAATGATCCACAGACAGATTGTTGGCAGTTTTGCAGCTACGAGGCAGAGGGGACCACATGTAGGGATACAACAAAGCTTATCGTTATTTAGGCATACAAAGGATTTTCAGACTGGTTTTACAATCTGACCAGAATTTGCCTGCTTTCTGCTTTGTGCACAAGTACTTGTCCTTCCTAGACTCACACGAAACATAAAGAGTTCAAACAGACTCTGATCTCTACAACCCTTCTCTTTCTTCTGGATCTTTTCCAGAGCATTGCTCTTTAGACATTGGCCACACTTCATACATGGGACACAAAGGAGAAGACTGGAAGACTAAAGTTATATTGCGAAGATGAAATGAAGAAATAATACCCTACGTTAGAGGCAGTTGTAATAATACACAACATTTTCTTTTTCTATTTCCATCTGATACTTTTGTTCAGGAACCGAGAGATTAACTGTTGTTATCTACAGAACATCCATACCCTAACCACTGACAGAGGGTTACTCATCTTCACAGCTTAGGGGAAATCTTAGTAAATGACAGAATTTATAGACATGACAAGAGTGCACCTTATTGTGGACCAATCTTGTGACTTCATTGCTAGATGAAACATCACTACTATAGAGGAGCAATAAAGATGCTTGAGTCAGAAGATGATTAAAAATCAAAATATGCTGATTAAATGAACACCTTAGAAAAGCATTCACATGTTTGAACTCTACAGTGGCAGGTCAGGGAAATCTATTGATGCACTTGATCCTCAGTTTGTCTTCATTTCAAATGCAATTTAATTACTGACAGTAACAATCATAGAAAGAATTGATTTCAACGTCTGAAAATGTAGATGTCAATTCTGCCTTTTTTTTAGAGAACATAGAGAATGTGCTCTTATTTCCCTGAGATTTTCATAGACTCAGTACTGACATTTTCTGAATCTTCCTTGTTATATTCATTAACTAGACAACAGCAGCAACAGGAGAAAAGTGTATAAAATCAGACTCACACTCAGATATTGATTAGTGTCTTAGTTATCCATCGAGGGTTTAGTATGCTGACTGATGGAAAATGAGATGCAACTGCCTGATATTGACAGCAACAGGCTTCACATCAACTTGTAATAAGAAATATGTGGGTTTTGGTCAAAGTATTATGTTATGGCTCTGTCTGGACAGTATGACATGTTTCCCTCAGTTACTAATGAGATGTTTTAAGAGCATTTATTTGGAATACAACCTGGAAATAGTATAGTAATTTTACCATATAAATACCAGTCATTGGGCAATTATCTACTCTTTCATATGTTTTTATTAGTATTAGGCTTCAGGCATTTAATTTAGCATATTTATTAATTATGTTATGTACCTCGAGTTGCAGTTTTATTTTGTACATGCTTGCAAAATATATGTGGTATGCTTGCATCTGCATGATTTTATATGCATTTACAATTGCTGTACAGTATATACACATTGCAATTCGGTAATGCATGCATATATTTTCAATCCTATGTATTAGTTATGCACATACTAATAAATAAATGGGGGAAAACAAACAAAAAACTAAGAGAACACAGATTGATGGGTTGATCTCCTTGTCAGGGAACTACAACAAGTAAAATGAAATAAAGATGCATATGAAGCAAAAAGGAAGAAAGAAAAGGTAAATAAATGTAAAGCCCAAACCTTTAAAACCCCTCCATATACAATCTATACTAGTCCATTTCTCAAAGTGTCCATTGAACTATTTCTTTAGGGAAAAATGCTTGCATGTGTATTGCAGTTAATATAAGTCCTATGAAGAGCAAATTATCCAAGTTACAACAACTATAACCCATATTCTCCTGTTTTTAAAATTTATCAAAAGTTTTAAATAATGAATTATTTTTGCTTATTTTACAAGTCCTCCAGTTAGTTCCAATACCTAATTACAAAGTACCTTACAAAAGATGCTCTTCATTTGTGCAAATATATTCTCTAGCATGTCAACAACTCTTGAACAAGATTTACGTCAGTCACAAAATTTCATCAAGCAGAGCTGCAGGCAGGAATATTTGTGATGACATAAATACCACAAAGATTATATTACAATGTGACTAAAAGAAATATGTTTTCAAATTTAATTTTATTTTAAAATACAAACTTTATTTAGAAATAAACTCAGACACACACAAAAAATTATTTCAAATGTATACAGGTAACCATGCAGAAATATGTGTCTGTGTGCACTTTACCACATAAATTTGTGAACAGAATTTTTAAGTATTGATGCTAAAATACTGACTTACAGCTTGCCTGTAGATAAGTTACAGCATCCAGATTGCACAGACTTCATATACCTCAGCTCCCTCATCTGTAGAAGTCTTACCTTCCTTATGCAGTGTTGTGAAGTTGATTAAGCACTTGTGATCTTTTGTTAAGTGTTAAGAATTTTTAAAAGTTAAATATTTGTAACTGTGAGACGCATAATTTTTCTCTAACTAACAAAATAATCCCAGAATTAAGTTAATAATATAACAGTAGGAATGAGTTTATTACAATTCTGTTCAGGTAAAGTGAAAGAGTTTTTCTGAGAGTGGAGGTGAAGTATATTTCAAAACAGTTAGTCCACTGTGAATGACATAAAATTGATTTAATATTTTAAGATTTAGAAATAGCATTTTTAGCAAGTATCCTCTGGGGCAAATACCTCCTTTTAATGAATGTGAGTGGGAAAAATACTCTAGATTGTGACTTTTTCTGTATTTTTCAGTCTATTTTACACCGTGCAATTAATCTGTAGCCAGTCAGAACTCCTATTTGAGAAAAAATGGGCCAGGTATGCTGCTGGGCTAGTCTAATGTAGCAAAATCTATAGTCCTATGAAATAACGAAAATTAAGAAAAACTTCAAGATACTTGAAATGTAACTTATACTGATGCAAATGTATCTAGCAAGACAGTATTCTTGAGGAGACAAAACAGAGTGAAGTCATTTAAAAACAACCACTGGTATCACTTTGAAACACCAGCCTGCATGCACCAACGATGATAGCCACAATTTCCTTAATAGCACTGGCAGTAGTAGCGTATCTGTTGAAATACGTGTGACCAAATGTGCCAACCAAGCTGCTCAACCACATGGAGATTGGTGAAGCAAGCAGAATACTCTCTCTTGTTCTTTGGCTACCAACAGAATTTTATCTTCTTACTGAAAGACCTCAGGTCATTTCATGGGATTTTGTTTTCTAAAACTTTTTTTTTTTCTCCCAACTGCTACTTAAAGTGTTAAGACAAACACTCCTTTTAAGACACATAATTTGATGACAACTAAGTGAAAAGTTTCTTAGTAAATTCTAGCCTAAGTTTTCAGACTTATTTTTTTCACTACTCACAACTAAACTAGTTTTAAATGTACATTTTCTAGAAAATAACTAGGGAAACTATTCCAAATTACTCTATTAATCCTACCTCTCAAGGATGGCCACAGGGATAATACATCAAGCACTGCAGGTTGGGAACAGAGTGGCTGGACAGTGGCAAGCCAGAAAGGGCCCTGGGGGTAGTGATTGACAGCAGCTGAACATGAGCCAGCGCGTGCCCAGGTGGCCAAGAAGGCTAATGGCATCCTGGCCTGGATCAGCAATAACACAGCCAGCAGGACCAGGGCAGGGATTGTCCCCCTGAACTCAGCACAGGTGAATCTGCACCCTGAGTGCTGTGTCCAGTGCTGGGCCCCCCAGTTAAGGAAGGATGTTTGTGGCGGTGGTTAACTGCCTCATGGACTTGCCAGAAAGATCCCAGATCAAAGCCACCAAGCACCTCCATTGGGTGGACAGCCCTGAGTCCCTCAGTTAGAGTGAAACATCAAGCCACTCTGAGACGTTTCTCCAACTATTTGTCGTATGTTAATCCCTACCCTGCAATTAGTTCTCCCCTCCCTGTTTTATTATATTACATTTAATGAGTTTTGTGTACCCCACAATGCTTTTCATTAATTATGCATCATCCTGTTTCCACACCCTGTTACATATTCATGTTCGTTCCAGAAAGTTTGGTGTCATTCAAATGTAGTTAATAATCTACTGGCTACGAGTTACCTCTCCCCAACCCTCTGTACCCTTATTGGTTTAAGCCTTTGTCAGTTAGTGTTGCTCCTCCCCATTGCTTGTACCCCATTGGTTGCTTTGTCTGTAGCCCCTCCCCTTTTGCCTCAGTTAAAACCCCGTGCAACCGTTGCTCAGGGCTCTTCACGTCCCCCATTGCGTGGCGCTGTACGTCCCCAGTTGTGTTGCCTTCCTTTCGACTGCCTTCAGAATAAACCCACCTGAGACCTGTGAAGAGTTTCTCCGCTCCATCTTTCCTCTGAGTGCCTTTTCCACCAGCAGGCGTACCCTGCGTGTGCCTACAGCAGCCTGTCCACCTTGAGTCCAGACCACCAGCCCCAGCNAAGCCAGAAAGGGCCCTGGGGGTAGTGATTGACAGCAGCTGAACATGAGCCAGCGCGTGCCCAGGTGGCCAAGAAGGCTAATGGCATCCTGGCCTGGATCAGCAATAACACAGCCAGCAGGACCAGGGCAGGGATTGTCCCCCTGAACTCAGCACAGGTGAATCTGCACCCTGAGTGCTGTGTCCAGTGCTGGGCCCCCCAGTTAAGGAAGGATGTTTGTGGCGGTGGTTAACTGCCTCATGGACTTGCCAGAAAGATCCCAGATCAAAGCCACCAAGCACCTCCATTGGGTGGACAGCCCTGAGTCCCTCAGTTAGAGTGAAACATCAAGCCACTCTGAGACGTTTCTCCAACTATTTGTCGTATGTTAATCCCTACCCTGCAATTAGTTCTCCCCTCCCTGTTTTATTATATTACATTTAATGAGTTTTGTGTACCCCACAATGCTTTTCATTAATTATGCATCATCCTGTTTCCACACCCTGTTACATATTCATGTTCGTTCCAGAAAGTTTGGTGTCATTCAAATGTAGTTAATAATCTACTGGCTACGAGTTACCTCTCCCCAACCCTCTGTACCCTTATTGGTTTAAGCCTTTGTCAGTTAGTGTTGCTCCTCCCCATTGCTTGTACCCCATTGGTTGCTTTGTCTGTAGCCCCTCCCCTTTTGCCTCAGTTAAAACCCCGTGCAACCGTTGCTCAGGGCTCTTCACGTCCCCCATTGCGTGGCTCTTTACGTCCCCAGTTGTGTTGCCTTCCTTTCGACTGTCTTCAGAATAAACCCACCTGAGACCTGTGAAGAGTTTCTCCGCTCCATCTTTCCTCTGAGTGCCTTTTCCACCAGCAGGCGTACCCTGCGTGTGCCTACAGCAGCCTGTCCACCTTGAGTCCAGACCACCAGCCCCAGCCCAGGCTCGGGAAGTGCTGCGGACCTCCGGCACCAATGAGGCACCCTGAGGGGTCACCGGGGAGCCACCACAGATGTTGAGATGCTGGAGTGTGTAAAGAGAAGGGTAACAAGTCTGGTGAAGGGTCTGGAGCACAAGTCGTATGAGGAGCAGCTTGTGGAGCTGGGGGTGTTTGGCCTGGAGGAGGCTCAGGAGTGACCTCATCACTGTCTACAACCACCTGAAAGGAGGGCGTAGCCAAGTGGGGGTCAGTCTCTTCTCACAGGCAACCAGTGACAGGACAAGAGGACACAGGCTTAAACTGCACCAGGGGAGGTTTAGACTGGACATTAGGAAGAAGTTGTTCACAGAAAGGGTGATTGGGCATTGAAATGGGCTACCCAGGGAGGTGGTGGAGTCACAGTCCCAGGAGATGTTTAAGAAAAGACTGGATGCGGCACTTTAGTGCCATGGTGTAGTTTACAAGGTGGTGTTCGGTCATAGGTTGGATTCAGTGATCTTGAATGTCTTTTACAACCTAGCTGATTCTGTGATTCTGTATCCAAATGTCTGTATTGTAAAGCTATTTAGTCACATATTATTTGCCAAATCAGACCACAGTTGTGAAGTTTATGTCAGAGAGACAAAAAAATAGAAAAAGTGTTACACTTGACCAAATAAACTACTTCTGTCTTCAGAACAGACAGAACCTGTAAGTTTATGAGAGCTGCAGAATGTAATCCTGCCACTGTTGACTCTGAGTGTATTTGGATTCTAAAGATTATTTTGTACTGATTCAGTGGGAGCTATGTGGGGTGTCTCTTTGACCTCCATAAATTTCTTTCCAATACTTTTCATTTTTCTATAAATTTTGTATGAATAACCTGATCTCCCTCTATGGCATGGGTTAGAATGAGATGATCTTTCATGGACTTGCCAGAAAGATCCCAGATCAAAGCCACCAAGCACCTCCATTGGGTGGACAGCCCTGAGTCCCTCAGTTAGAGTGAAACATCAAGCCACTCTGAGACGTTTCTCCAACTATTTGTCGTATGTTAATCCCTACCCTGCAATTAGTTCTCCCCTCCCTGTTTTATTATATTACATTTAANTTGTATGATGATTCTATGACTGATGTTCTTCTATGAATAGGTGACCTACCTAGTAGATGAGAGAAAGGCTCCCGGTATTGTCTACCTGGATTTTAGCAAAGCCTTTCACAGCATTTCCAATAGTAGTTTCCTGGAGAAACTGTCTGCTCGCAGCTTAGATTGGTGCACTGGGTAAAAAACTGACCGGATGGCTAGGCCCAGAGAGTGGCAGAGAATGGAGTTGCATCCAGCTGGTGGCAGGATACTGGTGCTCCTCAGGGTTCTGTANTCCCCTTTTGCCTCAGTTAAAACCCCGTGCAACCGTTGCTCAGGGCTCTTCACGTCCCCCATTGCGTGGCTCTTTACGTCCCCAGTTGTGTTGCCTTCCTTTCGACTGTCTTCAGAATAAACCCACCTNCTGGTGCTCCTCAGGGTTCTGTACCGAGGCCAGTCCTGTTTAACATCTTTATCAACAACCTGGGCAAAGGGATCGAGGGCACACTCAGTCAGATGACTCACTGATGGCACCAACTTGGGCAAGAGTGTTGATCTTTTTAGGGGTGGGAAGGCCCCGAACTGGGATTTGAGCAGTCTGGATTGACAGGCTGAGCCCCAGGTTGTGAGACTCAAAAAGACCAAGTGGCAGGTGCTGCCCTTGGGTCACAACAACCCCATGCAGCATTACAGGCTTGGGGAAGAGTGGCTAAAAAGATGCCTAGTGGAAAAGGACCTCAGCTTGCTCTGCCGGCTTGTGGCCAGGTGGGCAAGAAAGCCCATGGCATCCTGGTTTGGATCAACAATAGTAGCCAGCAAGACATGGGGTGTAATCACTCCCCTGACCTCGGCACTGGTAAGATTGCACCTAGAATCCTGTGTTCAGTTTTGAGACCTTCACAAAAGGAAAGACATGGAGGTGCTGAAGTGTGTCCAGAGAAGGGCAACAAGGATGATGAAGGGTCTGTAGCACAAGTCCTGTGAGGAGCAGCTGAGGGAGATGCCTTTGTTTAGCCTGGAGGAAAGAAGGCTCAGGGGAGACCTTGCTCTCTAGAACTACCTGAAAGGAGGTTGTCAATCCCTTCTCCCAAGTAACAAAAAAAAGGACAAGAGGAAATGGCCTCAAGTTGCACTGGTGGATGTTTACATAGGATATTAGAAAAACTTCCTTCACTGAAAGGGTTGTCAAGCACTGGAACAGGCTGCCTGGGAAGTGGTTGAACCACTGTCACAGAAAGTATTTAGAAGATGCATAGATATGGCACTTAGGGCATGGTTTAGTGATGACCTTGGCAGAGTTAGGTTTACAGTTGGACTAAATGATCTTAGAGGTCTTTTCTAATCGAGGATTTGATGATTCTAATTAATTGTGTTTATGCTCTGTGTCACTATTTCACATTAGTACTGCATCATCTGAGCTCCACAACCAACCTCTACACTAGTTTATTTGCAGATTTTATAGTCATTGCGTGTAGCTTTAGAACCCTGGAATTTTTGGAATTTTATTTAAGGTGTGGTTATCTCATATTCTCTTCTGTCAGAAAATAAGATTGAGGCTGAATATGCAGGCTTGCCAAGTTTCTGTTACACCTTTTTTTGAGGGTACCACACTTGGAATAATTTGTTACCAATTTTCCTATGCATCGGATAAACTGCATTACAAAGTGGTCAGCAACTTCTGTGTCCTGGGGTGAGGGGCTGCCAAAACCTACCGTTCTTTTAAGGAAACACCCTTTTAAGGACATTTCCTCCTAATTTGTCTCAAAACCGAGACATTCTACTTAATCATCCTTAGCTTTATGCTTCCAGAATAAGCAACTTTGTAGAGACTGGGAAGTAGACTTTAGAACTATAGAGAACTATATTGTTTCACACTTGTGCGTGTATTTTCTGAAAATTTTCCAAACTAAAATGAAATATACACTTTCTTTCTTTTGAGTTCTTGGTAAAATACTTGTATGCCAAATTCCATCTCTGTATTTTTTATAGAAAAAGAGAAGAAGAAAGAGAGAAGAAAGTGAAACACCTAGAAAATTGTAGATTAAGACAAATATGGTTTGTTTTGGTTTGTTGTAAGGTATATATTTATTTGTATGTATTCTTTTAAAAAATTCTAAGTGAAATTGGAGATGGTATTGTTGAATTTGAAATTTAAAAAAAAAAGTATTAAAATTATAGTTTTCTTTTCAAAAGATGGTGAGATATAGCCAAGAAACCTGTGGTGCTGTGGTGGATGGTACATTAGTGGAGGATTAAAATGTGCACTTCTTGCCTAATATTCTTGCCAGATGAAACAAAGTAAAATAGACCAGTGATCTTCTGAAAAGCTAAGCAAACAGAGGTCCTCGTGATTTGTCATCATTAAAAACACACTGGTGCTCCTCACAAGATTAACCAAGGTTAGCCTTGGAAAAAATCCAATTTAAGTAGTTGAAATCTGTTCACATAAATTATTCCTGCACTCTCATGTTTTGTATTTTGTCGTTACTGTTATTTTGTACGTTGATTTTTCAATTTTTTTTTTTTTTGCACTGTTTAAATAGTCACCATTCCATTCTTCATATAGAGTACCTCATGAATTAATACTTATTGGAAAGCTTTACAACTAAACATATTGTAGAAATGTAATATATTTCTCTTTATGTGAGAAATGAATGGGGTATAATACCAGTCAAGCAGAAGAAAAGACAATGAGTGAGGTCATTCAATTAGGCCATAATTTTATTAACTTCTCTGGGAATTTCATATCAATAAATCATACAGCACAGCTAGTTATTTCTCTGTTAATAATTTATTTGTTGAGGGTTGAGATCAGTTTTTGTCAACATCGTACAGCCGTCCTACTCTTACAAAGGTTAAAGACAAATTTACTCCTTCCTTTACTGTGTCTTGGTTTCTGATATCTACTAATTGACTTTCATTCCTGCATTTTATTAAGTGTGTTTTGGTTTTTTTCCCCCAAGCCCATTAGGAAAGTAAATTGTGTTAGAGAAATGGGCATGTTCTGCCCACAGTTCTCTTGTCTGCAGAGAATATGTACCACTGGCGACTAACTGAACCCACTCATCCTTTACAAACTCAGAGAGTAGAGTTCCTTCTAGCATCCAACTCATCTGCTGGTAAAATTGGGTCCTGCTCTGATGCCAGTAATCAATCAGCAAGTCTGAATCTCCTGGCTAGTAGTTTGTCCTTCCTCCTTTAAGGGCTTCCAAGTTAGGTAATAGACTTGAACCGTGAGAGTTAACCTCTTTATCTGTTGTGAAACTGTCTGTCTCATGTCTTATTCTTATTAATATGAAAAGATTCAGGAAGGAACTTAAAGGCCAAAGTGTTTCCTTTTCTTAATCAGTGGCACTTTTGTAAATATGCTGCATTTGATCTAGTTGTGTGCCACGGAATTATAATGGATTTGCAACTACACCAGTAAATTAATCTTCCTGGAATCACAAATATATATTTTATAGCATGACCCACTCTTATAAGAATTCAGACAGAAGCTGTGTTTCTTAGCTTTCTTTTGTGTTCACTTTTACTTAATAATTGTGTACCTAGTGTTCATTTTAGTTACCAATTTTGTATCTATATGGATTTCACAGCAGCCAGTGTATAAAGTTTAGCCAAATCTAAAGAGTCCAGTGGGAGAGGGCTGGCTTAAACACCTTTTTTTCCTGTAAACCACTAGTAATGTGATGTCCTTTTAAAACAGTATTTTGAAAAGAAGGCAAAGAGACTACTTTCTATACATGCAAATTAATAAATCAACATTCTCACGGTAAAGGAAAAACCTTTAAGTACTGTTAGAGTTCAGATGTAAGGTACAAATATATTAGATCAGCAGGTGCAAAAGTGAATGGATGTGTCACAGTCAGGAATACCTTTAGGTTTAACCAGCTGATACGGGCAACTTCTTTATATCATCTTTCTGTGGGGGATAACCGACTCCTTTCTCTCTGAGCCACAGAGATCAGTTTTCCTTCTTTGCACTCCCACTAAAATACTGGTATCCTCTGTATATTGCTCAAGAGCCGGAGAAGAGACCCTCTAGTAGGTATTCAAACCCAAACTCATGACGATGTTAGTTCATCAGGTCATTTCCTCAGACTGGATTGAAGCACTTACTCCCAAAAGAGCATCCACCATATTTCTATAAGAATGTATATAAAAAACAGAAATGAAATTATAAGAGAGCAGTTTACTAAGCCAATACTTTCAAATACACAGGCTGCTGGCATTATTCCTTTGATTACATATTTTGTATTACATAAAATGCTTAGTTTCCCTAGAAAATTAAGTATGTGCATTCATTGTATTTGTCAGTCTACTTACCCCTATGACACTTCTAATGTATTCCTCAATTTCAGTTATATATGATGAAGGGATTTAAAGCATAAAAATGTCAGATTCCTGCATGCTCCACTGCCAGATACTGGAGTCTTATCCTATCAGCATCTTTTTGGAGGAAAAAGTATGTTTAGCTTTTACAAGACATAGAAGAATAGTCCTGGTTCTGGCCAAGACAAGGTTAATTTTTTCAGTAGGCAGAAGGGGACATGGCTAGGACCTGGAGGTTATCTATACCACTTCATGTAATTTTTCAGGGGTGGCAGATGGGTCAAATAACATGGTGGCAGTGCAGATATTGTTGGCCTCCACATGGTGAACAGTCAGATGTGAAACATTCACCTCTTGTACACTTTGTTAACTGTTGCTGTTACAGTTAATTTTCTTATTTTGTTGCCATTTCCAGTCAAATATTCTTATCTCAACCCACGATCTTTTTGTGCCTTCAGTCCTCCTCTCTAGTCCGCTGTGGAAGGAAGAGCTAGAGGGAAACAGTAGCGAGCAAGCAGCGCATGGTTTGGAGGATTTCAGTGGGAACACTAAACTGGGGAACGCCATTCCTAAACCACAACAAGGATCCACAAAGCACCTCATGACAGTTGTTCATGAGACAATTTCATAGGAAATAAGAATAAAAAAAATTTATTTTGTTCCTCCCTCAACAATCTTTTATTTTTTTAAATATGTAATAGTTATTCCCTTGTATGTTTCTTAATCTCTACTTTGTAGACCTGATTCAGTAAGAGTTTTCTGTCAGGTATAAACATTGTATATTTGCATCTCTGAAGCAAGTCTATAGCTCATAAGTAAGCAGTAACACAATTGCTTGATGTTTATATTAGAGTACAGGTGTCTTGCAAAAATGCAAAGTTGTTTAACAAGATCTCTTTTGCCAGTTGTACACATATGATTATCTGAGCAAATCCATACTGGTCACTCAATTATTTTTTCTGAAATAAATGCCCTTATGTTGTGCATTACGATAGGACTCCCAAATGTTTCAGCAAAGATAGCATTGAATACCTGCCGTGTCAGAAAGAATATCATAAATACTTAATTTTGACATTTTCATGTTTTCACTTTTCTTATATCAGAAAGTATAGGTCCATCATAAAGTATTTGAGGACTGTAGTATAAAGTATATTAACAATGCTGTAAATCGTACCCATATTAACAAAAACCGCTTTTGTTATAGGCAGCTGAATAACACTGAGATAAATGGAGAACAGAACAGGGGTCCTAAGAGCTAATTAACTAAAGCTATGGAAAACAAAATGAGGTCACTCATAGCACAGCCACTTTGTGCCTGGACCCTGTTTACACGTGAGTATTGTAAGTGAAAGCCAGTTATGGAAATATTCATGTTTCTTGCTATCATACATACTCAAAGAATTCAGGACTGAGATTATTGTAGTAGGTTTTTTCCTTCTAAATAGATGGTATTAAATATGTTAATTTTTACAATGTATTTTTACAAGTAGCCTCTGATTTATCATCCATGAAGTTTTATAAAAGAGATTTTAAAAGAATCCCTTAGAAGAAACTCAATGTCCTTACTTCCCTCCAAAAGAAGTGGGTGGTAGATGGCATTACATTTATACGGTTTAAAGAACTGGGAGGCTTTGAGAACATTTCTGGACCAAAAGTTATATAGATTAGGTAATATGAGAGAAAACGGTCCTTTCATATCATTTCATACCGAGCCAGTTTGTGTCACTTCATGCAAGAATGTCTGAGTGAGAAAATATTGTATCACTCAGGCTTTTCATTTTGATTGTACTTTATTGTATGTTTTCTCCATAAAAATCTATTCTACTAGATTCAAAAAGTGAAATATTTCCACTTAATACTTTCTAACATTTATGAGGAATTCTTCCAGATTATATAATTTTAAATGACACACATCCAGTACTAGAAAAAAATGAGAAGATTTTACAATGAAAATGTTGTTCTTCTAAAATGTCCTTCACTTTTTGCTTTTCATAAGCCTAATAATTTCCAGCATGTCTGAAATTTTTCTTTTGTCCCATCATATGAAAAAAGAGAAACTGAGGAGTCCAAATAGTGGTCATTGACTTTACATCACCCATGCTACCCCCTTTAACTATTTTAAAGCAAAGATATATGCTTTTATAGCTTTCTAGGTCATGTCCTGATCTTAGCCAGAATTATTTAAAAGAGAAGAGATTTAGAGTCACTCAGTTGTTTTTTTTTTTCAAGGGAAAAAAGTGTGAAGAGATTGAATGGGGCTAACTTCTAAAAAGAAATTTGCTTTCTATATTAATTTAATTACATGTTGGGGTTCTGGTTCTCTTCAGTGATATTTTTAAATTTTTGGTGTTTCAGTAAGAGATCATTTTCTGTCGGTAAGTTGCCCATGATAATTGGAATTATAGCTGTGCTATTTTCAAGGGCATAGTTTACATCTTTTAGTGAAATGCTGTAAAGATTCTGTCACAAGAACTCACTTGGGATTCTGTAATATGGAAAAAGGGAAAAGAAATTCTAATGGTTTTCTGAAAATCAGCAAATATTTACTTTTTTTTCTGATAGTGTATTTTGTGCAAAGTTTGGTTTGCTGAAAACAGGGAAAAGAACAAAATATTAAGAAAATAATTCTGTTAATTGTTTATGATTAATTTAACATGTGACTGCAGTGTATGCAATCCGGATTTTTCTCACATTTAAGTCATTATTAACTTAATGGATCCCATTGGTTTGAACAGGATTAATTTAGATTTATAGCTATGTAACAGCACATGACTTGCCCTCTCCAAGGCCATTATGATAACTACTTGCAATATTGTCACTTATCCTGGCTGGGGCAAAAAACACTCTGTTAAAGACAAATCATGTTAAATCCATTCCCACACTTGTTAATACTATCTTCTTCTGTTCTCTCTCTAACCATATAATTTTGTGGGTTTCATTTGGATATTAGGAACAATTTCTTCATGGAAATACTTGTCAAGAATTAGAACAAGCTGCCCAGGCAAGTGGTTAAGTCACCACCCTGGCGGTATTTAAAAGAAGTGTAGATGCCGTGTTCAGAGACATGGTTAATGGGGCTTTGTAGTGGTAGGTTAATGGTTGGACTCTATGCTCTTAGATGTCTTTTCCAACTTGAATGATGCTATGATTTTATGAATTTTTGGAAATGTAGCTTAAGCAATGGCAGGTTTTGACTCAGTTAGACTGCTGCATAATTGTTTCTCAAGGGCATTCTTGTTCCATTATATGGTAAAACTTTCTTTTCTTAAGATACTCAAGTATCAGGAAGTGGCAAAGGACACCTTAGAAGGTTTAGTGAAGGAGTCCTCATTTCATATGAGATCTCACGTCCTTTTATGTGTAGTAATTTTCTTGAGCCTCATGATTTTGTTTTATGTTAATCAGTAGTGCACTGCAAAAACGGATTTAGCCGATTCTTTTCTATGCTTGCAAAATATGTCCAAAACTGACTAAACCCCACTTTTTAAATTTGCTTTTCAATATCAACTTAAATCAAAAGTCTAACTTCAGTAAAGTTTATGATAATAAATGTATTTAGCAAAGAACCATAGAATTGTGGAATGATTTGGGTGGTATAACACCTTAAAAATCTTTTCGTTTTGGCTCTCTCACCAAAGACAGGGGTGTCACTCACTAGATCAGGTTGCTCAGTGCTCCACCCAACCTTACTTTTGAAGACTTACAGGAATGGGGCACCCACAATATCTCTGGGCAACATATTCCTGTGCGTCACCACTCTCTAAATAAAGATTTCTTCCTGACATCCAGTCTAAATCTCTCTTCTTCTAGTTTAAAACTATTTTTCCTTGTCTTATACCTATGGGCCTATGTAAAAAGATACTCTTCCTCCTTTTTAAAAGCCCCCTTTAATTACTGGAAGGCTGCAATAGGGTATCCCCAAAGCCTTCTCTGCTCCAGGCTGAACAATTCCAGCTCTCTCAGCCTATTTTCATATGAAAAGTGCTTCCGCCCACTGATCATCTTTTTGGGCCTCTCATCTGGACTCTGTGCAGCAAGTCCACATCATTCTGATGTTGGGAGCCCCAGAGCTACATGCGGTACTCCAGGTGGGAACTTAGGACAGAGAGGGAGAATAAGCTTCCTCAACTTGCTGGCCACACTTCTTTTGATGGCATTCACATGGTTGTCCTTCCAGGCTGCGAGTACACATTGCCAGCTCATTTTCAGCATGTCATCTGTAAGAACCCCCAAGTCCTTCTCTGCAAGGCTGCTCTCAATGAGGTGTTCTCCCAGTCGGTACTCATTTTAGGGATTGTGTGAGCCCAGGGGCAGCACCTTGCACTTGGACTTGTCAAGCTTCATGAAGCTCTTATGGAATCACTTCTCAAGTTAGTCCAGGTCCCCTTGCATGTGTCTTAACATTTCTTCCATAAAAACTTGCTCTATTCAGTTCTGATTAACAGCCAAAAATGTAATATAAATTTATTAAAAGGATGGCAAAGAGCAAGTCTCTTCATAAACAGATATATTATCCACATTGTATGTTTGTTGTTTTTTTCCTTTCACATTCCACTGACATTTTTCTAGCTATCATGCTTTGAACTACTTACCCTCTCCAGTATTTTTTAAATTTTATCCACCAAATGTGATGCATTTTTGTTTGGATTTTAATAGAATGGTTACTCCTTGTTTAGCACTAAGTTTAACAGGAGTGTAATTTATTCTTGATAAAGTATGGAGTGCTGGATCCAGCTACTAAATAAGTACTAGAACTCCATATCCTGAATGGTATAATTTTCAGAAAATAGATGTATTTAAAGAAAAGTAGAGGATAGCTTTGTAGAAGTATACAGTAAGGAAGACGCAGGTATTTAAATGTTCATTAGGTCCTAATTATGATTTTTTTTTTGGTAGAAAAATATGTTTTGTGCAATCTTTGCATGAATTCTGTGTGGGACATCAAGTTTTCAAAGTACTGTCAGGTCAACAAACACATATTCTGAAAAAGAGTATCTATCAGCTTTGACAAACAGGTACTGTAATATGAGTTTAAATTCAGCAAACCAAAGTTAAAAAAACCATTCTAAACATATGATTGATGGAAAGAACTTTTAAATTGTAGCAAAGAGACTATCAGTTATTTAGCCATCATTATATATAATGTGATAGCTATGCCTAATATTTCTGAGATATAAAATGGAATGAAAACACTTCTTTACCAAAACATCATGAAGGTGCAAAGCCAGAAGGGGAACATGCAGCCAAAACCCACAAAACGTGTACGCATACACACAGACCCCCTACACAAGGCCAACACAAAACCACAAAGGAAATGTAAGAAACCAAAATAGGAGAGAAAGGTGACTACAAATCACATGACATATCTAAGCATATAGTGGAAGTGTCCTAAATGTCAGACCAACCCCTATGCATCATGTGGTCTGTATTCCAGATAGCAGAGCTCCAAGTGCATTTGGTATCCTCTGATTGATTAAGCTGTTAAAAAGACAATGTGAGCAACCGAGGTTCTCTTCAGCACTTAATGGAGAAAATATAAAAATTATATTCAAATTAATCCAAACCACATTGATATTTATTTCTGGCTGCACTCAAGTAAATGAGAAATACAATTTTTTTTAAAAAATACATTTTTATAGGGAGAAAAATTCAACAAGAGTGATTGATGTTGAGCATTTATAGGAAGAGAAAAGCAGATGAAATTCTCTGTGTCCAAACATTTCCTGGTGAAGGTCATTCATTTTCAGCCTGTGAAACTGAAATTCAGTAGCTTCATGTCACTTTGGAGAATGCCACAGTCAAGAAACTGCGTATTTTCTGAAATAACCAGTTTGTATTAATTTTCTTCTGTTTGCACTGGAACAAGGAAGTGTACTTAGCTGGCTCACTTATGGTATAGTCTTACTGCAGAGCTAATTGTGGTACTCAGTGGGATGACTACTGCAGTGTGTAAGATTTCGAGGAAGTGGAACGGCTCCAAACAAAAACTATTGACTTACTGCATAGTCTCCTATATTCTAATCACTGTGTAATGTAGAAGTGTTTCCAGGCTTTTAAAATCTGAAAATAACTAATTCAGAAATGAAAGAAGGCACAACTGTAGTGAATTAAACAAATAAAAAGAATTATAATTTTGTCAAAAAACCTCTAAAAATCTGGGGGCTGTGTTTTGTTTCTGAAATACAGTGGGGTTACAGTTTTCTTAGAAACTGAACAACTTGATTATTTTGATTTGAATTGGACCAAAATCTAATATCAAAAGTACGGCATTCTCAGTGAGCCCACTGTGGTCTACAGCAATTATGAATGAGATTCTTTGTGCAAGACATATTTATGCATAATAATATTTGGCTACAATTTTCAAAATTACGCAAGGACACTGGAGAACTGATGTCTGCAAACACACTTGTCATTGAGATTGTCATTTTATAATTTTGAAGGAAAAAATATTCTTTATACCTTCAGGAATACAGGAACACAGATTTGGTAAAATCTTTGTCATCAAGTATAACATGCCAAGTCTGTGTTTTGGTCAAATAAATAAAAGATAAGCAAAGCCCGTCAATTCCATTTCAGTCATGCCTTTGTTTATATTAGCATTCGTATTAGCATTGAGAGCTTTCCAATTCTTCACATCTACTGAGCTAATATCATATCTTTTGAAAAATATGTCGCACAATTATAAGCATTAATATTATCAAATTTACATTTTCCTGTTCAGGATAGAAGTATGAAATACCATCAAACCTTGGTTATTATCTGTTAATTGAATTTAAATAGGTTTTCAACTGTAGTTTTGCATGAGATTAAAACCACCTTTTCATTACTTTTCACTATCCTATATCAATAACCTGATGGTTAAAGTTCAGGGCTTTTCAACATGGACCACGAGCTTACAATTAAGCTTGTGCTTTGGTATTAAGATGAACTGCTGTCTTGAAGAGATACCTTGCATTCGTGGAAACAGTTCCTAGAAATTTTCTGTCTGTTCCTAACATATTTTGAAACACCTACTGTGAAATGCACATTCTTTGGATCTTTTCCCATTGATAACTTTGTTCCTTTCAAATAAATAAGATTTGGGTAATGTTTTCAGGATAAATTACCAAGATTTAAGAATCTGAAGGGGCTTAACTGTTTCTCTGGATTTGAAAGTAAAGGCTTTAGGTATCCCTTAATAACAGAAGAATCTAGACATCACTGTTGGAGATTGCAGAACAGTCTTCCATTCATTTAACAGATCTTTCTGATAAGAACTTGAGATAAGAACTTAAAATTATATACTAGACAACTCTTAAAATGTTTTCCTTAATTTCTGAGACCACGATTGCATAGAAACCTCAACTATTGCATCAAGCTGAGTAACACTATTACAGGTGCGAGGACACTAAATGCTGATTAAGACAAAAAAATAAGAGCTTAGTCTCAGATAGGGACTGCGTATTATTTACCACATTAGAAATATACATAAACTTTCCTGAAACAGAGAACAAAAACCACTCTATACAGCATATTTTCTTAATGGATTGTTAGAGAGAAAGAGAGTTGTCCTCTTTCCACTGTCTGTGCTGGCTGCAATTTGTTTCATTGGCACAAAGATTACATTGCTAGTCATTACATGGATCAAGAGAACACAACTTGGCAACATAAAAATTCACTATTCAGTCTCCACGTACTGCTTTGATTAAAGGCTGTAGCCTTCAGTGCCATCTGGAAAGGATGTGAGGGCTATATTCCCTGTTCTCAAACTGCATAGTAAATTGTGAATGTAGATCCTAGTCCCAACATCTGAAAGTGAGCTCAGCTGTATTACTTCAGACACCAAGGCCAGATCACTCTATTCCTAACCTCAGGTTGTGTTATAAAGTCCTCTTTTTCAGAACATATGAGGGCCAACATTTACTCACTCTGAATGGATTAACCTCCTAACGTCCTGGTAATTGTTACCACAGTATCATTTTTTTACCACTGATTTCTTAAAATCATTATAGCAATTTGTTGTATAATCATATTATCATAGAATGGTTTGGTTCCTAATATAAATCTACCATCTTCTGTTTAAAACCATTACCTCATGTCCTGTCACTACAGGCCCTTGTAAAATGTCCCTCTCCAACTTTCTTTTAAGTCCCCTTTAGGTACTGGAATGTCCTATGAGATCTCGACAGAGACTTCCTTCCCCAGGCTAAACAACACAAACTCCCGCGATCTCTTCATAGGAGAGGTACTTCAGCCCTCTGACCATTTTTGTGGACCTCCTTGCACTTGGCCTTGTTGAACTTTGTGATGCTCTCATGGGCCTATCTCTCAAGCCCGTTAAGGTCCCGCTGGATGGCATCCCTACATATCAATGACACCACACATCTTGGTGTCACTGACAAACTTGCTGAGGATGCACTCAATCTCATTGTCCATGCCACCAACAAAGATGTTAAACCAAACCACATCTAATACCAACTCCTGAGGAATGCCATTTGTCACTTTTCCACTTGAACGTCAAGCTGCTGACTACAACTCCAGCCAGCTGCTTCCTGTTGTCCCCCAATTGAACCATATGTCAAATCTCTGTCCTCCAATGTAAAGACAAGTATGTCTTGTGGGACAGTGTTGAATGCTTTGCATCAGTTCAAACAGACAGATCAGTTGCTCCTCCCTATTCTCCAGCAGTGTATCTCCATAGCAGCAGACTACTATATTTTTCAGATACAATTTGCCCTTAGTGAAGCCATGTTGACTGTCACTAATTGTCTCCTTATTTTCTACATAGCATAGTTTCCAGGAGGATGTGACTGCTGATCTTAATGGGCACAGAGATGAGACTGACTGATCTGCAATTTCCTGGGTCTTTCTTTCTTCATTTTTTAAAAATGGAGGTTATAGTTGTCCTTTACCTAGTCAGTGGGCCTTCACCAGACTACCATAACTTCTCAAATATGACAGATAGGTGCTTAGCCTCCGCATTCACCATTTCTTTAGGAACTCACCGCAGAGTTTAGAATTTTGCGTTGTACGAATAATATTTATTTTAAATCCAAACACACTGAATAATAATGGTGTTGGTTTTTTCCTTTGAGGTTAGATGAAAACTGAGTATGTAATAATAAAAATCAGAACTAATGCTTAAGAATTTTCCAAATTAATTGCAGAAATATGCTACATGTCGAAAAATTGCCCTTTCTTTGTGTGCCTTATCTCTTCCTCTCCTATTCCTCAGTTCTTAAAAGGAACAAACTTATCTTTCTTCTCTTGATCCCAGTAGGCATATCTGCATTATAAAGATATAGATAGATATACAGGTATATAGATATGTAGATAGGCTGGCATAGTGGTAAGTATATAGGTAGATTGGTAGATAGATACATGATAGATAGATAGATAGATAGATAGATAGACAGATAGATTAAAAAAAGGATTTTTTATTTATAACATGTATGAAAAAGATTAGTCAATCTACATACCTACTTACATATTGGTAAAATATACTTACACACACGTATTACTTCTTAAATTGTTTTTAGGGGACAAATAGGAAATTAAAATAGTATATTTGAACAGTGTTATCATATAGCAAAAATCAGTTTAGAAAGACTATTTCAAATAAGATTTCTGGGCATAAATATACTAGTACCTTCATGAAAATGGGAAAAGGAGTTTTTCTCAAATGACTGACTGGACTAGATTTTTTTAACCCAGTTTTTCAGAGATCACTAAATGGAAAAGAAGTGGAGAAAAAAAAAATTCCTCCCCGGAAATTACCTCACACCCACAATCCAAAACAAAGCAAACATACCTTTTCTTTTGTCGCTTATCAGGGCACTGGGGATAGAGAAATAACTTCCTGATTCCCGCAATGTGCAAAATTATTAGGTCACAAAAAGTAACGTTTTTATTGATGGCAGTGACCTATTGTAGATCTGCCCTATGTACTGTCATGAAAAAACTAACTTTGTCACTACAGTTAGCATTGAATTCCCATCTTATTCCCCTTTGAAACAGAAGACATAAGAAAAGATAAATCTCCTCATACTTCTTAATCTGACCTGTGTAGAGAGAAGTAGCAGCAACACGCACACAGGGCTTCTTAGCTTAAACAAAAGCCAGCTATGAGTGTTGTCTCTGCTTAAAACTGGTAGCAAGGAAGATTCGTATTGGATTGCAAGATATGGTCTCCAGAAGGGAAGCATCCTGAATTAATGAAATACCAAGGCCTCTCCTTATCCCTGTTCTCTGGATTCAGACTTTCCAACAGTCATGTAGGAAAGGGAGAGTACCCATATACAGAACCTTAAGAAAGCCAGGGCAGCACAAGTACATCTTTTCTGTAAACAAACAAAGGTAGGAAAAGTGCACATATTAGTTAGAGACAGTTCCACATCAGAATAATGAGAAGCATTCTATGAGACTTTGCAGGAACTTAGCTAAATCTGTTACTATGCAGTGACGTAGAGAGTTAAATGAAGCATATGCTTACCACATTTATTTGAACTTCAGAAAATTTGCAAAAACTTGCAAAACAGAATTAAAATTATATTGGTGGGAAAGGGAAAGGGAAAGGGAAAGAGGGAAGGGATGGGAGGACAGGGGAGGGAAACGGAAGTTATACTGGAAATATGATCAATAAAAGTGCAACATTTACAAAGATAAAGACAGGTGTCTATATTTAAAGTCAGTCAGATCCAACTATAAATTGTTAGATTTGTAGTTTGGAAAAACAGGAATGTGAATTAAACAAAGTCTGTTGAAGCAGGTCAAACCGCATAATGAATTAACAAGCTAAAAGTACAGACTATAAGGCATACAAAATTAAACTCTCTTGTCCATAAGCCTAGACACTGAGTCCCATTGTGGAAGTTTTTTTGTTGTATTTTCTGATTATTTTTCTCTTCTTTGTTGGATTATCCCTTCCATCCTTGTTAGAAAAAAAGTTAGAAAGTTGGGGACAGATCTTCTGGTATGTATTTAGAAGTGAAGAAGGTTGCTGCTTTGGAGGAAAAGTATTTTTTGTGTCCGTCGTGTAAAATGAAACAGCACCACAACACCAAGAGAAAGGCAAAAAAGTGAGGAAAAGCTTCTAGTGGTCAAGATAACTCAAGACATTTCTTGCAGGTGTTCAGGAGACTCCAGTTAAGATTTTAAGAGTAGTTAATATTAACAATTATCTTCAGAAGTATAGTTGATCCTGCTTTGGGACACATAAACATACCCAATTTTTGTAAAGTTTATTTCTTATATATTCCTTGATACTGCTCTTGTATTTTTGATAAAGTATTTCAGTTGAAATAATAAATAAGGAAATTCTTTAACAAAGACAAATACCACTACTCTACTGTCTCATGGTGTTTGATTGCAGCATGGTTTCTATAAATTATTTTAAATCACTGTTGCCAAGGATGGCAGGACAACTTAATAACCAGTGATTCTGTTCTGTGTTACAAGAATGCAGTAACAATCCCCTGTAAGTCATCCCTCCTTATTCTGCAATTTTGTCTAAATTGCTGTATTTCTATTATACCTGTCTCATTCTCATTGTCATAACTGAAAGAAAAAAAAACAAGTTTTAATATACAGATGGACTTATATTATTCTATCACATGAAATCTCCATATGTACTTGCATCCTGTGGTGACTTTTTTCTTTTTTTCTGTAACTCAAGATACTTACAGGATTTATAATTTTTCTTACCATATAATATTTTTTGCTATCTCTGTTTTGTTTCTTAACCTCTGCACTTTTGGGAACCATCTGAATATACGAAAACATCTGAAACCACTGAACTATTTTCTCCATATACAGGGAAAATATTCTTTCCACACAAAATATCTTCCTCATTTTAATCAGACAAAAGTTCTTCTCTAATATGTATTCACACTCAGGAGTGATATTGTTATCTGAAAATTTAATAAAAAAATCTGAATGGATATTTCTAATCTTGATGTCTAATTACACTGGTTTTGGATATATATTGTAGAGGTCATTTTCAGTAGATGAAATTGAAAAGAGATTTATATCGAAATAATTTTATTTCACATACCAGTCTGTTGTTGGATTGTAATTTTGAGTATTTTGTTTTTGTTTGCTTCTTGTTGTGGTGTTTTGGTTTTTTGGGTTTGGTTTGGTTTGGTTTGGTTTGGTTTGGGTGTTTTGTTTTTTGTTTGTATGTTTGTTTGTTTTTTAATTCTCTTCATTTAAGGCAGGCAGAGAAAAGGGGAAAAGGAAAAAAGGGAATCTGAAAGGTATCATCTAGTAGTCACATTTTGCTCTTGCCCCATCACCAATTAGATTTAAAAATACTCTTAAAGAAAATTCCTTCAGAAAATTTTCAGTTATAAGGAGATATTTTAAATTTTTTACGCCTGCAATTTAACTTGAGCACAGTAACTAATTTGCCAATGCCAAATGTTGATACTCAAAATTATAGATCTAATATATAATATATTCTCAATAGGGCATATGTACTTTGCTAATTTTGTAGAGAGGAAGGGAAGAAACTGCAGTCATTAAAACAGGGAAAATGCACTTTTGTAATACTTCACTTCTCTCATTTCATTACTTAATGTAGCTGAGGTCTCTGGTTCAATTTCTCAAGTGTGAAAGACTCATATTGCCAGCTCTGCATAAACACATCTTCTGAAGAGAATAGAGATGTGTTTGTAACAGATGATCACTGAGATACAGATAAAGAATAAAAGGTTATACCACAAACCCCATACACGCAGAATTATGCAGAAGTTATGTCATATACCTTCTCTTTATTTCTGTCAAAAGAAAAGAAATGTTAGTTGTTTTTAGACTGTGTACGAAATTCAAAACGTAGAATATAGTGAGGTAGAACATTACAAGCCAAGATTTTATTTTGTATCAACATAATTTTCTGACTATTTCTTCCTTTTGGAAAGGAACTTTTCATTTCATGCTGTTCTAACAGCAAACAGAATTTGACTGTAAGGTGTTATGTTAATAGAAGTTCCTGTTTTCTTCACCCATGTGGATGAACTACCAGAAGAGAAGAGAAATAACCGCAGATGTTTCTCTTTTCAATAGCAGGTAATGTCTGTGATAAATTTCAAATGCCAAGGAGCAAATTCTTGTAGGGAGCTGGAGTGAGAAATTTATAATTTTTTGCATACTTAAACAAATATGGTATTTCCTAACCAAAGAAAGCAGAGAGATAATTCTGAAGACAAAAAGTTAAATTTGTAAGAGTGTGGTATTTTATCTCTTTTTTGTTTTGTTTTGTTTGGGTTTTTTTTTGGTTTTTGTTTTGTTTTGTTTTGTTTTTACTAGAATGAACCAATAGTTTCAAGCAGCGTTCAAGAGTCTAAAAAGAAAAGGATTTGGAAGGACACACTGCAAAGAACTTGAGAGTTGATGCAGCTTGCTGCAATTTAAGAAAATGGGGTAGGGGAAAAATGTTTTTCTTTTCAAATATTATATTTTTGCTCCTCAGAGACAAATCATGTCTGGCTGGGATAATTAAGGTGTTGCCAGCAAGAGGTTGAACTGCACAGGATAGCAGCAATTCTCCTGAGCCCTATTCAATTCACTGGTGCAATTCTAATAAATAGTTTCATGAAACCCCAGGTAGGCCACTCCAACATATGGATTTTACGGTCACATCTTGTTCAGGACTAACCTCAGCCTTTGGTCCAAGCACTTTGAAGAAAGCAATATAGATGTAGCAGTGAACCACCAGGTACCTGTTCCTTAATCATTACCATAAATACATTTTAAATCATGTCCCAAACTGAGGCGTAGCTTTCATTTTGTATTAATGTGTATCCAGAGCAAAGTCCTACAACCAAAGTGTTATCTTTATGCATAGAGTAAATGAAAATGCTTCCTTTTGGAAAAGATCTGATGTAAAAAGTGAACAGAAAAAAATTATCTCCTATTGTCCAGCCACTTTATTGATTTGTTACAGTGTACAAGAGATAAGTGAAACCGAGGCTCAGTCTGTTTCTGTTTCCTTTCTTCAGCCAATTTCTGACTTAATCTCTTGCTGGAAATTACTTCTGCATGGACTTTGCTTTTCCCATCAGGTTGGACTCACTAGTAAGTATGGTCACCTCAATCTGTCGGATACATGAAATTTCTCTCTGTGGAAGGGTGCTCAAAAACACAGAGCAAGACCATGAAATAGATGTTTAAATCCTTGGAGTATGACACTTAGTTGTCCACATCTATGCTTGCATAGGCCTGTAGGACTGCCAAAGTCTGAAATAGAGATGGCTTTACTTCAGTTATAGAACACTGCCTCATGTGCATGAGGCAAATACTTTCACAAAATCCCTTCAGTGTGAAATCTTAATTCTGCAAGCTCCGAAAAAATGCCACCAAGAGAAGGGGAAAGGCAGAGACATTGGTTTTATAGAACGAAAGAAAACAAAAAGCAATTTAAAACCAAGAATAGCACAGCAGCAACTACAGAAGTTCTAAAACCCTTCAATTTAAACCTAACATTCTGCAAGAAGTGAGAAAGCTATTTTTGAAAAACAGACACAATTTCTTTAGGGTTCCTGACTGTTTGTACATGTGTCCCAAATTTCCAAATTGTTAGCATTTTTATAATTAGCTTCAACATTACACTGCATGGTACAACGTACCACATAATCTTTGGGGAAGTATAAATGAGAGATATTTTGTCATTATTCCCTTCTTTGTGTGTTACTTTCATTAAAACTGCAAAGCACTATTACTACTTTTACACTTCTGCTTGTATATAAATGCCTTGAAACAGCTATATGAATGTTTCTTTTAAGGAATGGTTCTTTAGCTTTCTAAGATCTTCTTGGTGCAACCCTTCTCATGGTTTTGAACATGATTCTAACGCAGTTGTTTTCTGGTTGTTTCTTTGTGGTTTGGGTTTTTTCTGTTTTGGCTGAGATTATTGTTTGCTTGGTTTTAATGCTGTTCTTCTTTTTTGGTGGGGGAGGGGCATAAGAGATACATTAATAGATGTTAAGGCTCAAATCCAGCTTTCAGTTATGTCTGGGGAATACCAGAGACAAAAATCTTGCCAAGACTTGGAAAATGGACAGTAAGACACTTATTGTTCCACTGACAAACTGAGACACATAAAACAAGAAAACCTATAAAACAAGAAAAGCATTATTCCTTCACGTTAGCAAGCTGCTAAATGCCACTGCATAGACACATTCTTAATCAGGGTTATTGTCTTGTGCACATCTCACCAAACTCTGAGCAGTCAGTGCAAAAGAGAGGTATCTCCTTTTAATGAGTTAATCAGTCAATTCCACCCTTACTACACATAGGAAGGAAAGGGTGAATATAGTGTGGCATATCTGAAAAGTTATTTGTGAAATAAATGTATTGTATAACACATAATAAGAAGGATAGTGTCCTTAATGTGTCTGCTTTTCATCACAATTGTTCACAGAGTCAGTGTCCAGGCACATTCAGTATTCACAAATGCAGCCCTCGAAAGGAAGGCATCTCAGGTTGTAGCTTGGGCTTAGTAAAAACTGAGGCTGAAAGTTGGGATCAGAGACAACGGAGGGATCAATGAGAATAATATGAAACACAAGAAGCCTAGACTTGATCAATAACAGTTATATGCATTCTACACCATACCATCTTATGCCCCTTACTTAAAAGGAAATTTCAGAAACTAAGAACATATTTAGGTGAAAAAGGGAAATAAAATTTGATAGCTAGTTCATTTCTTTTTTGAAGGAAGTTGAGTGGGAGGGAATAAACTCCAAAATTCGTCTGCTTTTGTTTACACAGACAAGAAAAAAAAAGTAATTCAAACTCAGAAATCTTTCTTATGGATGTCTGTGTACAGAGACACAAAACTTTTATTAAGCATGATTAATAAGATCATTGACAAATTAATAAAAGATCCAAATTGGGGCCTCAGTGTTTAAAGTTTTGAAGCTTCTCTTTTAATTTTATCAGCTACAGTGATCCGTCACAATATTCTAACCTAAATCATTTGCTTTAGGAAGAGAAAGGAAAAGTAGTAACAAGCAAGGCATGTAGGGAAAAAAAAAGGAGAAAGAAGGAAAGAAAGAAGGAAAGAAAGAAGGAAAGAAAGAAGGAAAGAAGGAAAGAAGAAAAGAAAGAAAGAAAGAAAAGAAAGAAAAAGAAAGAAAGAAAGAAAGAAAGAAAGAAAGAAAGAAAGAAAGAAAGAAAAAGAAAGAAAGAGAGAAAGAAAGAAACAGAGAAAGAAAGAAAGAAGGAAAGAGAGAAAGAAAGAGAGAAAGAAAGAGAGAAAGAAAGAAAGAAAGAGAAGGAAAGAGAAGGAAAGAAAGAAATAAGAGAGAAAGAAAAGAAGAAGGGGGAAATTCTGGTTCTGCAGCAACAAATTATATACTTCATTGTTTTCTCCTAGCTGCCTGGTGTTCAAGTACCTTGTCATATACCAGACAGAGCATAAAATTATTTCATTTTTCGTCATTAAATTGGCCAAAGCCACAACAGCTGTCACTTTTCATGTGAATCAAATTTCTGCCTCAAAACTTGTATCAGAACATTGGCACCTTCAGAGTAGTAGTACCATTATCTCTCTTTTTTAATCTACTTGGCTTCCTCCCCCACACCTTTGCTTTTTCCTTTTATTGGATCTGTCACAGAAACTTGTCTCGCTATTGATTCTGTAGAGTATGCCTGTTCAGTATCGCAAGGTCACTCATAATTGCATCTAGATTGTTTTCTCTTTTTCTCCCTCCTCCCCCTTTTTTTTCCCCAGTCCCTCCTCCTTTCTCTAAGGAAGGCAACTGTTCTGAAACACAGCCAGTCTGGCATACTGTGAACTGGAATTTTACCAGTAATAAAATGAATTGTGATCATTGAAGGAGAGAATTTGGAAAGAGAAATTAAACTTACTCTGTGGTGGTATCTTTTTTACCAACGGGACACTACAAAGAGAGGAACACAGAAAGGTAATGTCTTTCAAACATATAAACTGACTAGGTCTGTAGTAAAATAAAAGCTAAAGCCTACGGTGTTTTACAGCATCAAGGGCCTAAAATTTTCTCCCTTTGGGATTTTGTGATGTCAGTGTTTTGTACTTCTCTTTCAGCTACCGACAGGAATGGCATTTGCAGCTTCATGCCCTCTAGTCACATTCACACCTAAGTGACAAAGTCAGGCTTTATACTTTTCTTCCTTTCCTCTTCATAGTCCACAATAACCTTACCATAGATCTGCAAAGAAGAAGAAGAAGGGACATTTTCTTCCTTTTGCGCTCCAGTTATGTCTTGAGTGAGACATGCAGACATATTTAATCCCAACAGAACCAGTCAGCCCTTTTGCCTTTACCTTATTTATATTGTAAGTATTAGAGGAGGAATTCCAGTGGCCTCCATAATCTGAGCACAGTACCTAGGGGAATCACTGTCAAGAGGGTACACATTGCCAGTAATCCAGTGACTCCCAGGGCAAAGAGAAAGTGGTCTCTAGGTGCTTTATGTGATCGCACAGATTCTGTCTCCTGCTGGTACAGGAGTAATGGAAGTGAAACATTTTTTTCTAGCTAATATTTCTCTTCTACATAGCATTAAAATTTATTAACAGCTCTACGTTGAATACTATAAACATGCAGACACTAGAGAGGTATTGAAATCCATATAGAACTAAGCCTAGAGAACAGTTACAGAGTAAATGTGAAGCCATATTTCTGGTACAGTAGCAGTTGGACTCAATGAACTTAGAGGAGTTTTTCAAGTTCGATGATTCTGTGATGCTAAGATACACTTTAATTTCTGTATTTTATTCTCGAGACCAAGGATCCTTTGCATCCAAACCCACCATGTCCTGGTTTCAGTTGGAATAGAGATAATTTTCTTCTTAGTAGTTGGCACATTTTGGATTTAAGATGAAAATAACGTTGACAATACTCTGACGTTTTAGTGGCTGCTTAGTAGTGCTTAGTCCAAATCAAGGCTTTTCATTTTCACAAGGTCTGCCACCAAGAAGATGCAAAAGAAGCCATGAGGGAGCACAGCCAGAACAGGTGACCTGAAGTGGCCAAAGATGTATTTCAGATAGCAGAATGTCATGCTCAGTAGATAAACTGGGGGGAATTTCAGTCACCGATCACTGCTTGAGGACAGGCTGGGGTCATGAGCAATTGTACCTTGCATCATTTGTTTATCTTGTGGTTTGTTCCTCTCCTTCTCCCTCTCTCTCACTTTCATTACAACAACAATAATGAAAATAGTAATAAGCAATAGCTATTATTATATAATTTTACTTTACTTCAATTATTAAACTCTTCTCATCTCCAACTACAATTTTTACCTTTTTCTGATTCTCCTTATCCCACTGCAGAGGGGTGGGGGGGAGGGGGAGGAACTGAACAAGCAGCTGCATCATACAGTTTTGGCTGGGGCTAACACACCATCAAGTTATTCCATCAAGGGTCATTTCCAGAAGAAATCCCCAAAAAGTTAAAAAAAAAAAAATGCATGCAATGGACACAGACTGTATCTTCTTATTTAATTTTTGTCTTCTACCAAGTCATTGCAAATACTGTGTCTTTAGAGAGTAACAGCCCAGTGAACAGGAAATCAGTGACAACGATTCTTATTTTAGCATAAGGAAAGCTAACTTTACCCTCAGATAAAATCATCCTGGAATAGATGTGTTAGCAAGGAAGAACAATTACCTGCCAACCTAGAATTAGTTTCTACTTTTCCGAAACAATCTCTTCTTTCATTAATTGACTTGGCTGAGAAATCAAGAGGATAACAAGCTCTTGTTCAGATCTTTCCCAGTACAGCTTCCACTTTTATAATCAAGGACTAAAATCTTGCTCTTACTTTGCAATACTACATGCTTACCATCTTACCTAGTAATTCTTATCATAAAACTATTTAGAATTAGATTTTCTGTCAAGCTATTCAAGTGAAATCTGCAACTTCAAAATGAAACATAGGTGCAGATCACACATATTCAAGTAGTTGAAAACACATAGAATTATTTTGTTTATTTCCTACCAAACTCTTCCCACCTTCCTTATTTTTGAAGTCATCCAAAAGCCAGATTGAAATGTTATAGTGAATGTTCTTCTATCTAGAATTTTGTGAAGAGGACAGTCAAATTCCATGGCCTAACTTCTGTAACTGAAATTCACAGAAATTATTTTGTTCAAGTTCATTGAGTTCTTTACCTTAGTTTTTAACTGTGTAAAGACTGGGCTAAAGAACAGCCCTGTGAAACATCTCTGTCTCATTGGTCACCAAACTAACTTAAAAAAATATAACAAAAATTAGGATCTATGTTAATTCAATATATTTTCACTTTGAAGTCACTTTGGTGCAGAAAACATGGTGCGGTGTATCAGTTAAATGGAGAAGCAGTAAAAGAAAAAATTAATAATGCAAGCAAACAGATGTCCTGCATCTGCATCTGGTTATTGTATAATAGTCTAAAATGTGAAAAAATAAAGAAATAATTTACTTTATTTTTGTGGCCTCCTGGGTTATGAAGACTACTTGATCTCATGCTCTCATTTTCATTTCAGATTTTTTGTCATCATGTTTTTCTAAAAGAGTTTCTAATGTGCTACTGAATAGTGATCAAGCATTTCAAGGATCCGAAAGCTTAACGCATTGCTGACAGCAGCTTCCTGCAATATTGGGAAAGTTGTGAAGCTGTTCTTACTGAGTTTATGTTGGTAAGTCTTTTGAGAAACGAGAATATTTTTGCATTGGTCTACCAGTTCAGATCCAGTCCACACTAAGAATTGGCTACAACCTTTACTATCAGATGACCTGTTGTGTGGTGTAAAAATTCACTTTGTAGTAGTGTGGCCTGGCGTGGGGGTTGGGGGCAAGGGAGTGGGATGGTTTGAAAGTGGAAGAAATCATTTTGTGGTAATATTATTCATAGGGAATGTCAAACAATTAGCTGGCACAAACGCCTTTATTTTTAACAGTAATCCTTAATGGCAACCCAAACAATTTACTTTTGAGGCTACTTGTGACAATTGTATTTAAATATTGATTGTTATTTTGATCTGACTAACAAAAGTGTAACTCCAGGAACACTGGTACATATGCATCATTTTGGTCATTCCAAACTGATTTCTAATGAGAACAGAAATTGCAAAATTGCAAAAAGTTTCTACTCATAGAGAATTTTTATACTGACTTTCTGTTATAAACTTGCAAAATTATGACCAGATATTACTCCTCTAATTCTAGAATAAAGTGTGAACCTTTTGGAAAGAAATCCATTCTTGATTTAAAATTAACGACTTTGAAGGTTGTCACACAGCTCCTAGGGAGTGAATGGACCTATGCCAATTTTCAAGCAGGTAAGAAAGTCAAGCTTTTAGAATATAATGTACCTTATTCAGAAAAGAAACATGAAGAGCCTACACACAAACTGTTAACTTTGAATGCTCCTTTAGAGTCTGATCTTGTCTACAAGGGGTGTTTCTAAATGTCACTCACGTCAAGTTCCAGGGAAATCTTTTGCCTGGATAAATTCTTCACTAGGCTTTCTTTGTTTAGGAAATCATAACACTTCAAAATTAAGATATTATTATTTTTCAGTTCACACAGAGAAGAAATTTGGTAAAATCATTCTTCAAGTTCTAAGAGTAAGTTATTTTCCTGAGATTTTATTTTTCTGTTCTTTTCTTTTTCTTTTTCTTTTTCTTTTTCTTTTTCTTTTTCTTTTTCTTTTTCTTTTTCTTTTTCTTTTTCTTTTTCTTTTTCTTTTTCTTTTTCTTTTTCTTTTTCTTTTTCTTTTTCTTTTTCTTTTTCTTTTTCTTTTTCTTTTTCTTTTTCTTTTTCTTTTTCTTTTTCTTTTTCTTTTTCTTTTTCTTTTTCTTTTTCTTTTTCTTTTTCTTTTTCTTTTTCTTTTTCTTTTTCTTTTTCTTTTTCTTTTTCTTTTTCTTTTTCTTTTTCTTTTTCTTTTTCTTTTTCTTTTTCTTTTTCTTTTTCTTTTTCTTTTTCTTTTTCTTTTTCTTTTTCTTTTTCTTTTTCTTTTTCTTTTTCTTTTTCTTTTTCTTTTTCTTTTTCTTTTTCTTTTTCTTTTTCTTTTTCTTTTTCTTTTTCTTTTTCTTTTTCTTTTTCTTTTTCTTTTTCTTTTTCTTTTTCTTTTTCTTTTTCTTTTTCTTTTTCTTTTTCTTTTTCTTTTTCTTTTTCTTTTTCTTTTTCTTTTTCTTTTTCTTTTTCTTTTTCTTTTTCTTTTTCTTTTTCTTTTTCTTTTTCTTTTTCTTTTTCTTTTTCTTTTTCTTTTTCTTTTTCTTTTTCTTTTTCTTTTTCTTTTTCTTTTTCTTTTTCTTTTTCTTTTTCTTTTTCTTCTTTTTTGTTTCTTCTTTTGCTTTTTGTTTTTTGGGTTTTTTTGCTTAAAAGTATAACATTTGCATCAATTTTCCCCAGGTTGTGTTACTCTTATGACCGTGGCCATGTTATAATACATAAAATTGCATATGATCATTTGAATACTCTGAGTGCATTGATACATAGGTTTGGTTGGATTTTTTATTTGCTTTGGTTTTGCTTCTTTTTAATATAGAATTGGAGATATTAAATATGTTAGAAATGAAGAAATTTTATTTTCTGACAGAGAAGTTGAAGTTATAAATCTTCACGTGAAATGGTTATAGTTTGAAATTTTTGTACCTTAGTTATTAACTACCTCAGTTCTGAAGACTCATGCTTTACTATGGCAAAGCAAAATGGAAACATTTCCAGTTATGGATAACAGAATTTGAACTACTATTTACAACAAGTGTCTTGAAAATAATTCCCATGTCTCCTTTTTCCAACACCTGAATAGCTGCTATCCACAGCAGTAGAGTAAAAAATGAGTCTTAATACTCTCAAAAGTTAAACCAAACGTCATATAATATACGTTATAATATACATTTATTTACCTTATAATATACATTTCACTGAGCTTTCTGGGTATACAGTAGACAGAATAAAAATAACAGCCTACTCAGTTCCTTATTACCTTCTTACCATCTTATAAATGAAAGTATTTTTCAGCTAAACACCTTATTAATATAAAAACAATTGGAAGTATGATTATGGTAACTAGTAAGATTACTCACGGAGATTCAGTTACTTAAACCTGTAACTGAAAAGTTTAATGTTCATTAAAACTGTGCAGATAGGACTAAAAGGGTCTAAGTTGAAAAGAATTTTTATTTACACTTGAATACGCCAATTTAGCAGCTTTTTCTTGAAATGTAAATATTGAGAACAGAGGGTAAGGAAAGAAGTAGTGCAAGAAAGGGATAAAGAAAAAATGTCTACTATATTGTTCTGGAATTGGAAAACAAATATTAAGGTCTATCATTTGGCTAAATTGAGGTTTAGGATTTGTATGAGGTTTGAATCTGCTGTTAACAGCTGTGACAATAACTAAAACAAAGAGTAGTTAAAAAAAAAAGTTTGTAATTAAAGAAAGAGACAATTTTTATTATCCAGTCTGTTTGTCAAAGAAGGAATATTTCACATTGCACTTAATCTGCAATTCTATTTATGACAGTTATAAATATAAACGATGGACTGTTAACAACTGCTGTTGCTCATTATTTCACAGATCAAGAGGCAAAACATGTAATCTTCCTGTATTTAATATATTTTTGCAACTCTTTGATTATGGCCATATTTTTGAAACACTTTAATGACAATAATTACTGAAAAATCAGTTTTATTTATGGAGAGCTATGTAGGAAAAAAGAGCACTGGATTTGCATGAACCTCAGTGCTGTATTCTGAAAAACTTGCTCTAATGAAGAACAGCATCTGGTCTTAAAAGACTAGGTAAAGACAGTAAATAACTCTTTTAAACACAGACTAAAAAAAGTATTACTTGGTAGTTTTATCCTTCAACCCAGGAAAATTCTCACACATTGGTGATGCCTTTTCTACTGACCTCTTCCTTTTTCATCATTCTTATTTGAGCACAAAATAAAAATGTGTGGGAGGAAAGAGATATATGGTCACATTTATAGTTTAAAATATGATTATTTGAAGAGGAAAAAAACCCATGGAAATCATAATTCCTGAAAAAGTTATTTAGTTATGTAATGATACGGATTTAAGAATGGATATCACAATACTTTCTGAAAAGTATGTTCAAAAATCCAATCAAATTAGATCAGGATCAGTTGGTCATTGAAACTATTCTTTTCACAGAGCAACACTGAAATCACGTTAGTCTATGAAAAGCTTTGCGTCGTCTTTGGTGTTTTGAAATGTCATATCCCACAAATCAGAAATCCGACAAATATATGTGAATTATTTGGAAAAGACAGACTGTACATTGTTGTAGTTTCAATTCAGTGTGCTTATGTGTGTTTGAAACTAAGCTTCCCAACTAAGCTTCAGTGGATTACCACATTAACTGCATACTTGGTACTAACAATTTGTTCTTGTAGCCAATCAATCACGACCACTACAGCAATGACTCCTTATTGATCATATTCTACATCACCCAGTGCACACCACCATATAACTAAAACTATCTTGTTTATTGATGTGGTCCTTGGTGGCCTTAGATGTCAAGGCTTGGTCTTCCTCATGCTGCAGGATGTCTAAAAGGGCCATTACTTTGGAAAGCAGCAGCAGGTATCTTATCCTCTTGCTCTACTGTGTTTCTTCAGCATTTTGCTGTGTATTGTTTTCTTAGAGAAAAAAACATTTTTTTCCCGTCCTGCTCCTCAGTGGCTACGTTTTTTTTAATGACGTGGAATTAATCATCAATGAATTTTCAATAGTCAACTGTATTCAAAATATAACCATACCTTCACGGTCTTTGCCATTGTATTCCATTCAAACTATATATCATAGACTCATAGAGTTTTAGGATGTTTTGGGTAGGGTTGGCAGCACCCCTGTCATGTGCTCAAATCTCTTTCACTAGGCCTTGAACACCTCCAGTGGTCGAGCACGCACAAATCTCTGACCGCTAGTCCCAATGTTTCACTCTCTTATAATAGAAACTTCTATCCTATGGTCCAGCCCAAGTAGCCTTTGGTCTGTCATTAAAGACCCTGGTGGAAAGTCTCTCTCTCTGTCTATTTTATAAGCTCCCATTATAGGAGGGCTGCAATAAGGTTCCCCTGAAGCCTTTTCTTCTCAAGGCTGACCAGCCTCAGTTCCCACACCTTTCCTTCACAGCAGACTTGTTCCAGCCCTCTGACGATTTTTGTTGCCCTCCTCTGGACCCACTCTGACAGGTCAACATCTTTCTTATACTGGGGACTCAGAGTTGGCTGCAGCACTCTAGATATGGTCTCATGAGAATGGAATAGAGGGGAAGAATCACCTCCTTTGACCTGCTGGCCATGCTCCCTGCGCCATTATCATAGAGCGCGGTTACCATACTAACTGTGGCCTGCTAAGAGCAATTACAATTATTACTGTGCCACTGGAAAAAAAAATAATCTAAATAGTTATACTACATTTGTGTGTCTATGACTGAGTTCAAAAAAGGTAGATGTAACACCTGCTTCATAATTCTTTTGCCTTTATGGGTGTAACCAGTCTTTATTCTTTCTGAGTCATTGTGAGCTAGTACTCTTAATTCAGACACAGGGTGTATGTTTAGAATGCATATGACATATTGTTTCAGACAGCAAGCATTCTCATTATCCAGGGTAAGCAAATTAATGGGCTAGATTTATTAATATCATATAGCTGGTGTGATAACAGGATCTGCATGTTTTTAATATGGGATACAATGAAATAGGTGAATAGTTCCCAAACTCAGAAGTTTTTCCATCTCTTTTCTGCACAACACTGAATCACCCTGTGGAGATATGTAGACTAGGAAGAGGAAGAATTGACTGAGATGGATTACTAGGCAATGAGAACTAACAGAAAACAAAAGGAGAAATGTTATGAAAGCACAGTTCTAAGACTGTTTGCAAGACCAGAGTGTCAGAAAGTAAAGTTAAATTTAAAATTTAACACAACAAGGCTAAAGCTGGAATTCAGAAAAGATGACACTATCGAAATGAAGCCTGAATAGTTTGGTTAGGAAGAACAGAATCAGCAGTGTCATGAAAGACAGATGTTGTCTCAGTCCACCTTGTTTGTGGCAAGGTATCTAAGAGAACTAACTTTACATTCCAGTACAAGTATAGTATTCAGGTCTTTTTTTATGATTATTATTTGCATGATCCGAAGGCCTAATATAACAAGCTAGGAGACTGTGTGATGTTTATATCCAAAGATATTAGAACAGGAAGTGGAGGCAATGTGGGAAAAACTGCAAGCAGTGAGATTAGCGAAGGACATGGCAGTAAAATCAAATATTAGCAGGCAGTACATTCTGCCTCTGGTATTAGAAGTCCTTTGTTTTATTCCCAGAGCCTGCTCCTGGAATATGGAGAAATTTCAGGTCAAACACATATTCTGAATGAGATTTAAAAAATGCAAGGGAAAAATCTCTGTCAAATGCAATGGACACAATCTGCTTCCTAAAAACTAACCACAGAGAGATGATAGATGAGGCAAAGAGGGAGTTGTAGTGACATTCTCTCCTCTCAGTTTTAAATGCTTCCTTTCTAACTATACACAGCTGGCTGATTAGGGAATATGATTTGAAATTCACTTTTGACAGACGTACACAGACGTGTAGGGGCACCAAAACAGACCTAGCAGTCTTCAAACACTAGTTGTTTTCATTTTATGATGTGAAGCAAGTAATTGTTCAAGAAAATTACTTTAACAGTACAGTTAAAGCGGTTTACTTTCTATAATAAACAATCTTATACAAGAAAGAGCAGGGTAGCTCATTATTCTTGAAAGAAGGAATATGCAAGAGACAACTCATTTAAATAACAGTTCTCAGCCCGTATGCTGCACATTTTTCCCTTTTCCAACACTGAGCATTCTATTAATCTTCAGTGCCCATAAACTGTAGACGAGGGAGACATAGACTGAAAAAGATGGATAATAAGTTCTAGGGTAAGCCAAAAGATGGGCTAAGCAGCTTTATTTGGTTGGCTTACAGGAGATGGAGGAAAACAGCTGTTGCAAAACACAGTACAGCCTGAAAGAGTTTCTTTCAGAGACGATTACACAAGCGTTTTGATACCATTGCCAAGAAGAGAAAAGCAAAATCAACACAAATATTACTAATGAGATTTTTATGTTTTGCTGAAATAATTTGGGATGATATTGTGCTCTTGAAACACTAATGTGACCAACCGCATATACTTGGTTCCATGTATACTGTTTGTTCTCTTTTGTTAAAATAAGATCCTCAGTGTAAGAATTGAACTTCTCTATCATAATAAAAAAAAATACAGTGTTCAAAGTAATCATTTTCACTAGCAAGTCAGACTTACTTTTGTTTTAATATTACTCAGGAAATTATGTCTTTCTACATCTAATTTCTCAACTGATGCATCAGTTTTAAAACTATTTAAACTCTTCTACCAGGCCACTATAACTTCGTGGACCTTGCAGCCTTCTGTTTCCCCCTTTGCAGAATGAGGCAATGTCCTGCAGGTGTGTTAGGTGAAAAAAATAGAGATTAATCTCACACAAATTAAAATCAAGCCCTCAGATGCTCTTCATTTTGTGGATTATAATAAAAAAAAATATTCACAGACAGTTGAAGCTGGAAACCAGTAATTTTGATAAAGCATATGTAACAAATTGGTCTGTGGATTTTCTAGTCACAGACAAGTTTTCATCCATTACTCCTTCTTGGCAACTGTAGATTATTAACACTATCTGCTGAGCATTGATGATTGCTGGTAACTGAAATGTGTTGTTAACATGACTGTGGGTTGTACCAGTGCTTGGAGATAATGTGTTCTCAAAACAGCACGGTATGAACACAGCAGGTACCAAGTAAAAGCAGTAATAAGAAATTGAACAGGTCTTCAGCACTATGAGTATTACTGTGGTCTAGTTTTCATTTGCTCTTTGGAAAGTCTGTTTCTTAAATATCCTTTGTTAGAAATACCCTCATATTTTCTCTCCTGGCAGCAGAATCCAAGAACAGGAGGAGAGAACTATTCCAGCAATTTACTGGCTTCAGGTGATTTTTAGTTCCAGTTAGTTGAATAAGAGAAAAACTCTTTTAAGCTACAGAGCTATATCAGAAAATATCCATATAATTTGGTCATGCTATTACATCCTTAAAATACTGATAGGACCTCTGTAATTGATAAGTACTTACCTATAGTAAACAAATAAGAAGGCAGACGGGATAAACCTTTTAACTTTAGTGACATCAAAATGTTCATTACAGGAATAATCTGGCAATGAAATTTTAGACCAAAATGAAACCACCTGAAAAAAAAAAGCAGACTCCAACCCAAGAAAGGAGGGAAGTAGATTAAACAATCTCAACTGAGATGTACATGGAATAAGGAAGTCAGGCGAGGGAAAAGAGCCAACAGGGACCAGCACTGGGGCACAGCCATGGGTCCTGGTAGTCAGTGACCTTAGAGGGACCAGGCACCTAAGAAGAAACTAGGGCTGGGGAGGAATCAGGTGGAGTGCAGGAGCTCCCTCCTTAATCAGCATTTAGACACTGTACGTTTTAACCCCCATACCTCAACGAAGGCGCATACATCACGATTTTTTTCATATATGATAGAATTTAATTTTCCTCTTATTGAGTGTAGCAGGACACAACTTTTGAGAAACTGAATTAACAATGCTTTTGCAGTTGAGTAGCATCATGTAGTAATTCAAACTTTAGTGAATGAAATGTTAAGCTTTAATGTTTAAAGACCTGTTCAATTTCTTTAGCCCTCTTCAGAACTAGCAGTTCATTTTGCTTCTGCTTACTCCTGAACTTCTTGGTGCACATACCACCTATGAGATTGCCACAGTGTTTGCAATAGTGTCAAAAATAAATCAGTTAATGGTCATTTAGTGTATCACAAGGCATGTGTTTTTAATGTCATTAGTAAAAAGCCTTAAGCCTTGTACTGGTCTGGCAGTGCAGGAACTCAGGACCTGGCTTGACTGGCCTTGGCCCGTATCCTGCTTTTAGTATTTCTTAACAAGCATTTGGTGGCCATTGCCAAACATGTTGGAGATGCAGCACCAAAATGACTGTGTCTGAGCAAGACCTGAGTCTCCCAGGGAGGCCCAGTGTGACCAGCAACTCCTCTTATATCCCCAGATATGGGAGGAGATGATTAACCTTCCAGGCTTCAGATGAGAAGCAATGGGAAGGAAGAAGACTGTAACATGGAAATACAAAGAAATAAATTACAGTCCATCTGGGACAGAGATAAAACCCCAGAATACACACCAATCATTCCCCCAGTGAAGATCTCTAGAGGCTGGAACTTGTCATCCTATGCGCCTTCCTCTATGCTTCCATAGAAAGTGTGAACTGTTGGTAATAGAACTTGGAGTGTTCGAAAGGTAAACCCAGCACCAGAGCCAAGAGGTAGAAAGTAACAAAGTTTCTGTATGGCAGTGGTGATTGCATTCTTAGTGAGATTTTCCCCTTTTACTGAAATAATTTTGAATAATGTTGTGCTATCGAAACATTAATGTGATTAACATCATAGTCTTCGTTCTATATATCCCATTTATTTTTGTCCTTGACAATGGTTTTAGTGTAACATTAAATTCCAAAATCCTATCCTTAAATGTCACACAGAACATGCTTCCATTGTATAATTACATTGATAGTTGTATGTGAGGTGCTCAGAATGATCAATAACCATTTGTAAATGACTTGGACAATTATTTGGCTCAGAAGCTAACACAGATATGAAATTATTCTTGTGTTAAAGGCTGGGAGACAACAGTGAATCAAGTACAGCATGCATATATAAAATAAAAAGAATCTCAAGCCTATGTTTAAAATAGAAATTAGCTCCTTATCTGGGCTTACTGAAAAAAAAATTGCTCCAAAATCTTATTTTACTATATAAAGCACATCAGTACAATTTTATCATTTTCAAAGGTGTTTGTATGCATCTGGTATCAGGGAAGTGCATAGGTACAGACAAATTTGGTGTGTAATTTGGTATGATAATCTTCTTGGTTTAGGGTTTCAGATGTTTCTTTTTTTTTAAGACTGTATAAATGGTTCTCAGTTGCTATCAGAATAGAAAAACTTCTTCTTTTGTCTCCCCACCCTTTCTTTCATTCAAATGTTTTATTTATTTATCAAATACTCTTCAGTATCATGTTATATATTAATAATATAAAATAGCTCATAAAATGTCTTTGTTTCTTCTTCTTCTTAGTAGTATTACTACTACTACTGCTTTAAAAACCCCCAACATAAACAAGGAAGCTCAAAGCAGCATGCATGTAACGCTTCAGTAAGTCTCATTTTAAAACAGCAAGCCTTGAACATCTAAATAGTCTTACAAATTGAAGATGTACTTCTTTAACATTTATTAAATCCCGTGAGACTGATTTATTGTTACGGTTCTAAAAAAATCTGAAATTAACTCTGATCACTTAATTCAAGCTTTTTAATTCTACTTTTTGAATACTTCTGTCTCTCCTGGAAGTCAGAGGTATGAAAGGATCAAGAAAACAGGGCGTGGCAGTTTGTTTAACCCTATTCTAACCTAACTAATAGCAAGGTAGGTTATTTACCAGTATGAATGGATACTAAAAAGATATAATTGAACTTTCTACTTATTGAGGCAACTGATTTCAAATAAATTCTCAAAACTTTTACCATTAAAATGTACTTTGAGATAAGACATCAAGAGAAGGAAGCATTTAAAGTGCCAACAAGTGAAAAAGAAAACATTTTGTCATCTTATTCCATAACCTTACTCCAGTTTTTCCTAGCTCTGCAAAACATATTGCCATGTTTGTAAGCCCATGTCCCCTAATTCCCATTAGTTAGTATTACAGTTGTTAGTACTTCAATTATTTATGAAAAACTTCCCCACAAAGATTTCACCTCCATGAAGAGAATCATTTTACTTTGTGTTCAAGCAGTAACCACTCATGTCTGTGCAATTAAAGCAGAATGTTTCAGTTTAACATCTCTAACACAAGAGAACACTAAACGTGCCTTTTCCATTAGGGATCAAAAGTAAACTACAGCAATAACCAGGAAAGCAATTTCAGCAATGCGTCAGAGGGTCAGGTGTGCTGTTATCACAGACACAGACACATGTACACAGGCCCTAGAGCGGTCAGCTCTACAGTGCTGGGTAAAAACTGGATGGGTGAGAAATGGCACTTGAGCAATTATTGGGTTTATACTTCTTAGCCTCACTGCTACTCTATAATTGACCTCATTTGGAAAGATTTCCCATTTGTTTTTTCCAAAGGTTTTGTTGTTAGGTTTAACATAACACTGGACAATTCATCAGAGCTTTTCCTATCCTCAGCACAATGCATACACCTTAAAAAAATAGATATTATGTTTTCTTAGCTATATTTCAGGTGACACCATGTGGCACATCTTTACATACTTTTTCTTACTTTCTTTTTTTAACATTTAGGAAACAGCTGATATGTCTTAAAAAAATATGTTCTGTTCACTGATGTTTGGAATAATATTGAGGCTGACCCCATAAGCTGGATTCTCTTCCACTTTCTGCATTAGCCATTTAGACCCCTGTAGACATAATCAACTTTCAGAGTACTTGATTTATCATATTTTACCATTTTATGATACGGGTCCAGTACTTTCAAGCAAATATTTCATTGATAACTGGTTTTGGAAAAAAAAAATCTCTTCATTTCAACAGAGATTTTGCTGCCCATTTACTGCAATATTTAAAACCAACAATTTATTTTTCTCACATCTCTTCATGTAAGAATAACAAAAATCAGAGCCAGTGCTCTGAAGACATAAAGGTGCACTGATGGTCTCTGGAGTCTACCAGATTAACATTTTACTTTCACGAGTGTAATAATGCTAATATTAGTGAGTCTTTTGTTGTTTTGGTCAGGGGGATTGGTGTTTGGTTTTTTGGCGTTCTTCTAAATGGAGTATTTGTCAATGACTGCCTCTGGGAACATGATTTCAAGACTGTCACACAGAATAAGAAGAATAGAATGTGTTCTTGAAGGCCACTCGAGAACTACTTTAAAAATGTAAGAGTATTCTGACAATGGAAATAATATTTATGAGATGTTGAATCAGTCTATTTCTCACCTGCCCCACCTTTTTACTTTCATAAATGTGCCCACTTATTCTTGCCTCTTAGAAACTTGAAGGTCTACAAAATTGAAGTCTGTGAGCCCTTACTCCCATGAGAATTCCTCTACCAAGTCACACAAGATCTGATTTGAGTTGGCAGGAAGTGTAAAACTTCAACAAAGAAAAACTTTGGAAATTAGCCTTTTAAGAAAAGAAGATTTTGTTTTATGAAAGATTCTATCAATATGCAAAATTCTTCCCCTAAACGCTACTCAAATGCTTTAAATTATGAAGAGTGAAATTTCAAAAGAAGCTATAAAATAAATGGAACCTGTATGAAGAATCCAGTATTCAAGTACTCTGGTTTATTCTTTAACTGGTTGCTACTCAATCCCTTGAAAGTAGCTTACTTAGTGTATAGTAGAAACAGTGACCAGTAAACTATAAAGGATTTCTGTAGAAGAGTAAGAAATATCACCTGCAAAGCTGAGACTCTTCACTTTCCTCTTGGAATGTGGAGTTTATTTAAAGATAAAATAACTTCAGCAGAATGAAAAGTGATTTGCAGAATATGAAATAATGTTTGATTCTTAAGAGTGTTCTTTGGAAAAGGAGGAAACCTACTAGTAAATGGTGATGCAAGATTAACCACTATAGCTAAAGAGATGGTGTTTTAATACAGATTTAAAACACCCTATCTTTTGATGGATACTGGAAGTAGAGTTTCATTTTACTACTTGATTCTTCCTTGAAAACTGATTAACTTATATATCTTCAAGTGTCCAGATTTTTAGGATTCAACTTAGGAAAATAATTCTTCAAACTGTTTTCTGCTAGATCTTGAAAATCTAGATTAGTTTAAAAATCTGCAGAGTTTACTGGTGGAGAGAGTCACAACGTGAGGTTATAAGTATAAAATTATTGGGAGTTCTACAATGTACACATAAGGTTTCAGACAGGTTTTAAATGTTTTATTAAGTTCTAAAAGACTTGAAATATTAATATGTCTGATTCTGATTGCTAGAATACTTTTATTAAAGAGGCAGATTACTGAAGAATCTAGTGGTTTTCCTTTTTTTTTTAAATTTTATTCAGGACTATACTTCTGCTAGAGCTTAGTTTACCTCCTTTTAAAATTCAATTAAATACAAAGTACTGTAGAGTCCTACCTTTTGCTCTGCATATGCAGTCATTTCTGTATTCTGTTATGCAAACTAACAAGCATCAAATATTTCAAACACTCCCTCACAGTAACATTTGCAGTCTGTAAATTAAAGACTTGAAATTCTCTTGAGTATTTTTAATAATGCTTTGATTATTCTATTTCATCCTATACTCTAGTTTTCAAGGTTGTGCAGAAACAGAAAATGACCCAAAAATAGAGAATTTAGGTCAATCAAGTATATACTTGGAAGAGCTGTAAGATTTAGCATGCCAAAAATTACAAAATAAAATATAGATGAAAATTAAATAAATTAAAGCAAAGATACAGATATATCAAATAACTGAGGAATTAATGCATTCAATGTACACTTTCAGCATATTATGTAGCTAGAAAAGTTCCCAAGGTATTTACAAGTGCATGGTTAATGTTTTAAAATTAACTGAGAAACTCATGAGACTTTGGACAGTGAAACTACTTTTAAGGAAGGAATATAAGCTTTTTCATAACTGTGATTTCTTTTTGTTTTCTTTTTTCTTATGTAGAAAAAAATCTTTGAAACTACATTTAAAAATATCTTTCAAATTCACCAGTTTGCTTTAGGTGGCTCATTTCTCTTGATCACTTCTGGAGTGGCCACTGATCAGGGGACTCATACACTTACAGGGCTCATATCCTCATACATGGGATACCTTGGCACCTGTGAGAGCTGAGACTATTAATGATTAATGACTCAAAACATCTGCCCATTTGTGGAGGCTCCAGGGTGCTTTGCTGAGGCCAGGTTTGCATCCCTCGAGGGGGTGTTTTTGGGTATGTAATGGCTAGTTTGCATACACAGAGGAGGTGAACTATTACTGTCTGGAGGCTACAAACAAGGCCTCGAGGCTGATGACAGGCAAATCCTGCAAGGCAAGATGGTGCCTCTTATCATGCTAATTGTCTTCCCTTAGGCAACTCACTCAGTTGTAAAACTCCTTCTCTCCTCCCCAGGAAGGTCTGATAGGGCTTTACTGACTTCAACCCTACTGATGTGAGGCAGCTGCCAGGCCTTAGAAGGTCTCATAAACCACCAAAGATCACCAAAGAGCACCCAGACTAATTTCTGAGGCTTTCTACTGGAGGACTGGAGGCTTCCCCACCAAGACAGGTACCTAGGCATATTTTGAAACATCAGACTATGTTTTGAAGGCTTTGTCCCCCACCCCCAGTGTATGAAGAAGGCTGTGACCATGGCTTCAACCAACAGACATCTGGGCTGCAACAATCAAGTCCCTTCACAAGATCTGTAGATGGAGATGGTTTTACTCTTACTTTTTCTCTCTCTTTCTCTCTCTGTTTTCCTTTTTAAATTTTCTTAAGTAATATTTTTATGCTTTCATATTGTTGTATTACTATAGATAATAACTGAACCAGATACGTATCTGCTTTCCATTGCACCCAAATTGTTCTAAAATAAACCCTACATATATATATAGTTAAAAACATTGATCATTCAGTGTCATTTCACTCTAATCCACCCCAAGAGATCCATTAACAAGAACCTGGGTTATCCTTGCCTTCATGGGCGTGGGTCGTAACAACACCTCAACTTTGGTCAGTTTGGGATTTAAGTTCTTTGTGTATCATTACTTTAGAGCCATAAGAAAAGCAAACCTTCCCAGCTGCTCAGCTTTAAACACTGCACTTTTTTACTACTACATTTTTTATTATTTCATTTTTAAAATTTGTTTAGCTATTGTTGGGACAGGCATTCCTAGTGCCTATAAGGCCACCACTGCCTGCCCATATATGGTTGCTATAGGACATCCATCTTAACAGCCCCATCCTGCACAGCCATGGGCCCCACTGGCCTTGGCCTATCGCAGTCCCTAGGGAGGTGTCTGATAATCTGGATTTGGGCTGTCCCTGGATGCCCTTCTTTCTCCTCTACTTACTGGCTGGGGGCAATAGGATGAGCTCTGGCTGTCCAGGTCCTGCCCTGTCACCCTCTTACAAAATCAGAGAATCACAGAACCACAGAGTGGGTCAGGTTGGAAGTCACCACAGTGGGTCAGCTAGTCCAATCTCCCTGCTCAAGCAGGGTCATCCCAGAGCACATGGCGCAGGCTTGCTTCCATATAGTTCTGGAATATCCCCTGTGAGAGACATTCTACAACCTCTCGGGACAGTCTATTCCAGTGGGTGGTCACCTGGACAGTAAAGAAGTTCCTCCACATGTTCACCTGGAACTTTCTGCGCATCAGTTTCTGCCTATTGCCTCTTGTTTTATTGCTCAATACCACTGAGCCTGGCTCCATCCTCTTAACAACCTCCCTTCAGATACTTATGTACATTGATGAGGTCCCCTTTCAGTCACCTCTTCTCAGAACTGAACAGGCCCACCTCCCTCTGCCTTTCCTTGTAAGAGGGAGATAGTCCAATCCCTTAACCATCTTTGTCACAGCCTACCGGACCTGCTCCAGGATCATCATATCTCTCTTGAACTGGGAAGACCAGAACTGGACACAGCAGTCCAGGTGAAGTCTCACCAGGGCTGAGTAGAGGGGCAGGATCACCTCTCTTGACCTGCAGGCACTGCTCTTCCTAATGAACTCCAGGACACCACTGGCCTTTTTGGTCAAAAGGACATACTGCTGGGTCATGCACAGCTTGTTTCCCACCAGGAACCCCAGGTCCTTCTTGCAGAACTGCTATCCAGCAGGTCAGCCCCCAGCCTGTGCCGGTGGCTGGGGTTATTCCTCCCCAGGCGCAGGACCCTGCATTTGCCTGTGTAGAATTTCAGACAGTTCTTCTCTGCCCATCTCTCCAGCCTGTCGAGGCCCTTCTGAAGGGCTGCACGGCCCTCTGGGGTATCGGCCCCTGCTCCCAGCTCTGTGCCATCAATGAACTTGCTGAGGAGGCATCCGCCCCCTTCATTCAGGTTACTGATGGAAAAGTTGAACAACATTGGGCCCAGCGTTCAATCTTTTGGGACAGCGCTAGTGACAGGCCTTCAATTAGATTCTGTGCCAGTGATTATAGCCTTATGGGATCAGCCATTCACTCAGTTCTTCCTCCACCTCACTGTCCACTCATCCAGCCTGAGTTTGCCTACGAGGATGTTATGAGAGAAAGTGACGAAGGCCTTGCTGAAGTCAAGGTAGATAAGATCCACTGCTCTCGCTTCATCTACCCACCCAAGGAACTCCCACTGCTCCCAGGCCCCATGACAAATTCCTATATTTATTATTTTTTTGTTTGTTTGCATTTTTTTTCTGTAATATCTTTAATTAGTATTCCTCTGATAATCTTGAACATTATGCCAGTACTGACAAAAGTTTTGTAAAGACAATTTTCCTTCACAGAATATTTAAATTGCAAGCCATGTGAATAAAGTACATTGACTCATCAAGAGTAGTGTGTATAGGGTACACATAGGAGTGGTGCAACAGGACAGCTGGATAAACAGCAAGTTTTTAATGTGTATGTTCAATCTGTAAATCGGCAATTTCTACTTCATTGGTAGAAGCAGTATATTCTTTGACTTCAAAATAGATTAGAAGCTCATACGAAGAGGAAACTATGGATATTTCAGTTCTTGACAGATAAAACAAGCAACAGGCAAGAACCCAAATCAAATTATTAAATGTTCCTTTTCTTGTGTGTCTGAGTTAGAAACATGAGATTTTGTCATTGTTATTCACCTTAATTTAAAAAAAATTCAGTGGATTTATGTGGAAGAACATAGAGCAAAAAGTCCCAAAGAAAAGTAAAATGTCCAATAGTAAATAAAAAAAATAAAATCACATATTTATTATGGAATACCTGTGTTTTACACAGATTAGCAAGAGAAGGGGAGCGGCAAAATATGAACATGTTTTTCACCCATGAAAAACCTGTAGGAAGGTTTTTTCCATTACAATTAAAATTTAAAGGAAATGCAAGTGTTCTGATGGCCTTAAAAAAGTAATAAGATACTGAATCAATTTAATTATGATGTAAATTGATAGAAGGCAAAACCTCAATTTCTCCCGTCCACATCACACTGCAAAATAACAACATAAAGGATAAGTAAACATAGTAAAAAAGAGATATTGAAAGAGCAGAAAATATTTTTGAAACTGAAAGACATAGTAATTAGCTGGGTGCCATTTCAATGTCAGTTAACACTGATTAAAACCAAAACCTCAGATGACATTCACAGCTGGAATAAATTTGAGCTGTGGCAGTTAGCAAGGATAGAATATCTGCTCCCCATGTTCTGCCTGAGCATTTCCATATTGCAGAATTCTCTTTCTCACATTCCAGTGAAGTCAACACAGAACTTAGGATGCAGTTGCTGAAATACAACGGCCCGTGCAGACCTGTAGAAAGTCACTGTGTGAATTATATAAATCAAATCTCTAATTAACATACAGATTTTAAAGCAATTTGAAAACTCTCTTTCCTGTAAACCCCAGGAATTTAACACTGCTGTGTTTGACAAAACATTTTCAGTTTCTCCCTTACATGACTGAGAAAACCTGAGGCTCTGTAGGTGTAAGAGACGGTCCCAAGATCCCTCATCCGTCTCACGATCATCGATGAGGACAGAGACTGAAAGACCCTAAAAACTCCTAAGGGGACAAGGGCACAGGAGTCCTGGCCAGACCGAGGTGGGACATCTGCCAAGGATCTGCAGGTGTGCAAGCTGGACAGGTTGCTCTGGTGCTGTTCCTTGCTGCCCAGGCGGGAAGGGCTGCACTGGAGCAAGAAGGAATGTTCCGTGCCCAAGCCCTGCACCGTTACCCCAAAATAATGGGTATTGTTCTCCTACCTCTNAAGTTTTCAAATATTATACAGAATTTAAACTTGTCTTCATGAATCCCTAAAAAGAGGGGACTATCTATTGTATGAAATATAAAGAAATGGTGTGAGAAAGCACACCTCTACCAAAGAAGAGGAGACAATAAAAAAAACCCTCTTAAATTCACCCTAATTTTGAAATAATTTCAATACAGCAGAGCTACACAAGAATGCAAGAAAGTATGATTTAAAGCAAAAAGTAATTGAAAGATATTACAAACAAAAAACATTTATGATAAATTTCTCTAATCAGAATTTATCTATTTCTGAATTAGTGAATAAATATTAATTCTAATGAAAATCAACATATTGATAAAGACTGCTAATTTCTAACTATATTTTATAGTGTGAGTAAATAAAAATTTGTTGCCAAGTCTGCCTATAAATTCTCAACAGTTTCATGTTTCATGACATGAAAACTGTCTCAACAGCTTTCATTATTGATACTGGTGAAGTTAGGGGAAGCAAGATTATTATTATTTTTTTTACCAAACAGAGACGCGTAGACAAATATCAAATTACTCCCAGAAAAGCTAGTAATTTAAATGTTTATGTATTATAGATATTATCTTAGACCTAGCAGGAGGTTTACAAAGCTGGAGGAGAAGAATGTGTCAGTCATAATGGAAACAAAAAATTCAGAATTTATGGGCCACCGGGAAAGTAAATTCAGCAAATTTGCTGAAATCAGCTCCTACTGGGAAAAACATAATTCCAGCAGGAGAAAATCACAACTGCTGACTCACAGCCCACCTACTCAAGAAACCCACTAACTGAACAGAAGAGAAAGACTAAGCATGGGACTAATTAGCATGAGAAATGAGGAAATCTTTTAGCCAATGGAATAAGGGAACTGTGCAGCCAATGAACATTAATTCCTTTGCTAGCTAAAATGCATAAATAATGAAAACTTTTTGATGATGTTGGGACACCCACCACCAAGAGGCCCAGGGTAAAGAACCAATGGGATGCTGCTGGATCCACTAAGATAACAAGGTGGTGACTATCTTCTGCTTTTTGTTCCCTTCCACCTCCACCCCCTGCCCCCAATCTTTTCTATTTCTTTCTATTTCTCTTCCTCATATTCATTGTTAAATAAAATCCATATTATTGACTTTGGCATATGGTCTCGTCTGCCCCTTAGTTTGGGCAGAAGCCTCTCTCACTAATCAGATCTAAAGAGAAGAAAAAAATGGCTTTAAAATGTTTCGAAGATATTTTTAGTCATGTATCCATTTTGATGGGCTGTTTTAAATTCTTTTAATGTAGAAAAATCAAGCAAAATATAAGGCTGAATATAATTGTAAGAAATTGGATGTGAACACTCTTGGATCTACCACTTTTGTATCCTGTGTGAACAAGTGTAATGAGTGCATTCGTACTCAGTGTTAACTGCATTTTGGCAAATTTTCATACGCAAATTTTGGTAAGCTGTTTCAAAGTAGCTTTATTAATACCGTAAATTGGTTTGTATTTCCTAGAAAATTTCAATTCAGAATTATTCACTGATTTGACACAAAAATTGCAAGAATGAAATAATAATCTGAATAAAAATCTGACATTATGTGCAAACTATTTTTTTGCCTACCTCTATACAAACTTAAACCCCATTTCATTCATATCTGTTATTTATTGGTTGAAAAAATCAGCTTAATATAATGGACACTAACATCACTGTTGGTGAAAAATTAATTAGTCCTTTATATTTAGAGAGACTACCTACTAATTTCATTGAAAAATCCATCAGATCACACTTTTTAAACTAAAATCCACTTCACATTCTAGCTCTTCTAGCTATTCTAGCTATTCTATTTTCCTTAAATAATTATGTCCACCCTTTATCGGGTACCAAAATACCTGATTAGCATTCAAGATCCAAAATTGTCACATGATAAAGAAGGAACAGGATTTTTTGCATATAGATTTCACCCCAAGAACCTCACACTGAATACATTATACAATTAACTGGATCTATTAATGATACAAGGTGCTGCATACCTTCAGCAAGAGATCAGAAGCACACACGATTATAAGCGGTTATATTTTACCACTTACTATCATCAGATGTTTACAGAGACAGAAACTATTACAAATGACACACTGAACTGCTGAAAATATTATGAAAAAGCCAATCTGTTCCAACATACATGTTATCTTTGTGCATTATTGGTTTTCAGAAATTTTCATTAGTTTTCTGCCACTTATTAAAACCAATTAATTCATAGAATATCAGTGCCAGAAGTCAACATTTTTATCTGTTGTTCAAGTAAATCTATAAATGGATGGATTTTACCTATGAAGTTTTGTTCAAAACTCATTTCACTAATTTTGAACCAGAAAGGCAAGATTTCTAACACAAATATTTCTGTCCCACATATATCCTAATTCTTCATGTCTTACAGAAGAAATGTGAATTATAACAGACTTGTTAGGGTTTCTTTCATTTTGCATTACAGCTAGGTCTGATAGTAGATTTGAAAACCTAGGAAGAGATTTTCGTTAGTCTTTTGGGGATTAAAGAAATAATCAGACACACTGGAAATATGGCTTTCACAATAAGACAGACAGAACACTAGCAATGAATTGCAAAGGTTCTAAATTCATGGTGCAACTGGCCATTCTGAATGTGTTTTGTGGACAAATAAACTGATTTGTAGGCTGTTGAAGGACTACGGAAATTTAGCCACTTAATTTAGCAAATTTCAGATTTTCTTTTTGATTAACAAATCGTGGATTTTCTAGTGTGCTTTTTTCACTAAATAGAAGAGATATTTTTTCTGGGGATGGAGCACATGAAATCTAGGTTGGGTAAGATGACTTAGATACTACTTATACATTTCTGTACTTTAGAGACTCAGGGAATGGTGGAGTCTGTTTGATGACATCTCCTTTGACCTTCAAGTAACTGCTGTACTGCTGAGGCCAGTGTTCATGGGGCAAAAGGTTCTTCTAAACTTAAATGCTATAATAAATCACATAGAAATAGGCATAGCAAACCAAATCTGTGGTTCGTTGAATCCAATGTGTTGTTGCACTGGCATGCAATAGTGGTTTCAGAGGCAAAGGAGCAAGATACACCATTTATTTCTCCAAAGGGCAGGTTGCAAAAGCTGGCTTTTACTCTGTCTTCACAAAATCATTCTCCTTGGCATTGTGAGAGAGTGAATAAAGTGCCTGGCACATGGACAAGATCTATAAAACCTCTTTGGACTTTACTTGCTCTTTGCTTTGCAATTAAGGTGTAATTAAGATGTGTTCGATCAAATACTGATATTGAACTTAGCCCTTCACAGCTGCTAATACTTAATATATATATAAAGTTATTACTAATACATATTTTTGACAGCTAAGAAGAGAAGATGTTGCAGTTGGAACAGGAATTTGGAAGTTAAACTTCTGCTTTTGGATGCTCTGAATGTCTTCTCACATAAGTTTAGACCAAACACTGTCTCAGTGTTTTTTCTGAAATAAAACTGAGTCAGATTTAGTTTGTCAAATTCCCATACTACTTAGCTGTTTAGGAAGTATAAAACTTCGGGAGGTATGCACTTTCACCTCAGAAAGTACTGTTATAATTGCACAACCAATACAATCCTGAGATGAAATTGGACTCTTCTGCAAATTTACGTATTTCCTGTCATAATTTCAATTAGAAATCTTTAGTATCAATGGAGATAAAAGGATCTAGAAATAATGTTCGACTTCCAAAACCCATACAGCATTTTAAAGGTTGAAAGTTGATAGGAAGTGGAAGAAATCTGATTAAAATTAATCTAGGAGCCATCGTGAAATTACAAGTTTGCCTGTCATTCTAACTTCTTATACGGAACTTTTAGTTTTTCTCTTCCGTAACATAATATCATTTCTGATAGCAGAGAGTGAAAGAAAGCATGAGGAACAACCCTGATGAAATACTTATAGCAGAAGAGTGTACAGAATTTCCTGCAGTTTTTTTCATGAGCACCATATGCCTTTTCTATTTCTGTAGCTTTATTGGTAAATTACAAAGAAAAACAAGGGTTATGCAATGCACTTGTTGAGTTCATGACCTTCCAAAGCCTAACTTCGTTACAAGACCAATAACCATATGAATGTTCCTCCTATTTCATCCAGAATATTTAGGGTAATAGTTATATAGCTATAAATGTAAGGAGTTGAAACATTGGTTGCTGCTCCAGCACTTCATCCTGGTGCAAATCCTATGGTTTTCTATCAACTTCGATATAAAAAAATAAAAAAGAAAAAAAATGTTATTTCCACATGTGCGACTGTCAGCATCTTGTCTAAATCTCTTAGTTTTGTTTGTGTACAGATTACAGCTGATTGGTTTTCAACACTTTAAGAGCTGGTGCCTAATTCCAGCTATTGCCTGTTTTCCTTATCTCATTTTATTATTTTCACTGTTGAAACGCAGCCTTTTGGACTGGAGATAGGTAATTCATATTTCAGCACTGAACAGTGAGAAATATTTGCCAGCGGGGTTTGTTGTGGGGGTTTTGTTTGTTTGTTCGTTCGTTTGCTTGTTGGTTTGTTTTAGATGTTTTAGCTTGCTCGTTTGTTTGTTAGGTTTTATGATTCTCTAGTACTTTCTGCAAAACAGATGACTGTACAGTAAATCACACAAGTAGGAGGGAATAAGTCAGGCACCTGGCTTCCTCGGTGGTCACTGAGCCAGTAATTTATTCTTTCCTGATGGTCTAAAGTACTAATATATATCTATTCCAATTCCATTTTGGGCAAGGTGGCATTTGATTATCCTTGGTACCACTTATTGCCAGACATTAAATTTGCTTAGCAGATCTCTTTATAACAAAACATGGTCTTCCTCAACACAACCCACTGAGTTATAAGTAGATGGAAAGTTTGAGACAACTATTAATTGTGCCATTGTTGCTTTTTTAAAATTTCATTTTTAACAGGCAAAAATGAGTAAGAATGAAGGGAGCATTTTTGCATGAATTGTTTTCCCATCCCCACTTGATTTTAAGAGATGGATTTAAACTCTGGTGTCCCCTGGTGTCTTGGATAAATGGTATGTGGAGCACACATATTCCACCTGAAAGAACAGGAAGAAAGAAGTTGAAACATTTATTGAGCAAGTTAATACATATTTCTTCAGAGTGATTAATAAATCATCAAATTTATAGTGTTTTATAGAACAAATCATTAAATTGAGCATGTTTTAGAGGCAAAAAATTGTCTATAAACATAAGCAACATTTATAACCCCATTTCAGGCTCAGGACTCATGCAGACCATTGACATCAAGGTAAGTATAGTACATGTCTTAAACAGCTCACCTTTTAAAGCTGTTTTCAACAGATGACCAAAGTAACTATGCCTTTGTTTCAGTGACACCATTCTGTTTCCCTCATTTTCCTCCCATGACTGAGACACCCAGGTTAGATACGGTTTTAATATCTGCTTCAAAAGGAAAGGAAAAAGAAAAAAAAAGTGTTAACATTGTAATTTTCCCAATTCTGCGTGGCTTAAAACGTACATAGGAAAGCTTTACTTCAACATGTTAGGTTTGAAACATAGATTAATTTCTTGGTAAAGTGCACACAGATAGAAAAACATATGTAGAGCCTGTCTGTTTGAAGTTAATACCAAATCTGAAACAGCCTAATCTTCTCTACTTAGGTGTATGCAGAGGCTGTACATCTCAGGTTTATGTTTACGAGAAGCTGCACAGGGGCGAGTGCTAAGGAACTTCAATGAAATGCAACATAACTCAAATCATGCTAATAATTTCCTTTTAACAAAAGGTTGAAAAGGAACTACACTACAGACCTGTAAGAAGAGGTTCAGATGGTCATTTCTTGTCTGCAACATGCACTACAAAAGGATGCAAAAGACAAAGAACAAAAAACACCCGGGCTGTGATCTGGGATTTTGTTTGTCTTTTCTTGTCCCTTCCCCCCTTCCTCCCCAAATGCATTCGAATAAGCAATCTTAAACAATGCATGGTGAAAAATCTGAAATTCCATTTAAGAATGTGTTTTAGGTAAGGTTTACTTGTTCCAGTAAATTCTTTCAAATCACATCATTGACAATACTTTACAGGGAATAAGGAGATTTTGGATAATCTATAACTGGTTCAGTTTTAAAAATTCAGGATACTTTAGCTTTTAGGCAATAATTTCCGGAAAAAGCAGAAGGACCATCCATCAAATATACTGTAATGAATATAAAAAAACCCCCAACATTCTTAAAACTGTAGTCCACAGATAGCATTCCTGTTGTAATTCCAACATCCTAGAGTAAATTGATAATTTATATTTAGTTTAGAGAACTATTCTTCTTTTGTGATAACAGACAAAATTCTGTGCAATGAACTCAACTTCATATTCACCTACCTCTGTTCCTCTGGGAAATGGTGGTGGCAGGGCACTGCTTTCTGGTGCTTTGACAGACTCATCGTAGGCTACTTAAAAGCAGTTTCGATGGGGCAAAGGAGGAAGGTTTTTAAACTCTCCAGCCATAGAAGTCTATGATGCAGCATCTGCCCATGGAAACATGTCAAAGAGGAGTAAAAGGGCTATCCAGGGAAGTACAAAACACAAAAACACTCCAAACTTGAGGAAGCTTCTTAGATACAACCATAACCTTCCAAACCTACTCTTTTCAGATTGTTGGCTATAGAACCTAACTCTAATTAAAATTTCTGCAAAGTAAGAGACCTCTTTCTCCCCTCTTCCATGCAACATGAAGTCAGGTTTCAGATAGTAATATCACAACAGGGATTTTGGAAGCAGGAGGAATAAAAAACCAAAATTGTGAGACACATATTTTTCATTGAAGTTTTCCTGTTTAAGCAAGTAATCCCTTGGTCTAAAAAAAAGTATATATTAATTTGTAGCAACTAATTCTTTAACAGCTTAATAATCATAACAACAATATACTCATATAAAATGTTTTGCTCCTTGAAGCAAATAAGGTGACATTACAGTTCAGTGTTGAATCATAATTGAATCCCATGCAATCTCACAGGAATCCCAAAGTACACCATTTACATATTTACCTAACAATACAGTACTGAGTTGAAAATACAGTAAAATTCTGCCAATTTTTGGCTGAAGTATGTCATGTAATCTGGTTGATCCTGCAGCACATTTACACCTGGATAAAATTAATTTTCAGTGCAAACCAACAACCTAATAACTTTCATTCATGCTACTTCAGACAAGTAAGGGAATTTTAACTGAATATTACATTTTTCATATCCTATATTTGTGTATTAAAATTTAGGAGATTTTGCCATCATTTTTGTTCCATGCTTTCAACAGAAACAACAGTGGAATATGCAGCTTTCTACAGTGTAGCTATTCTAATTCCTTAACATACAAGAGGGGAAAAACAATGCAAGCAATAAACAGTTCAGTAAGTTTGACTGAGAATATTTGGCTTTTTTTTCTTTTGTTTAAAGTTTAAAAAAAAAGAAATCAGCAGTAATGTTAAAAAGAGGCTCTAGAGAATAACAACAAAAAGACAAAAACCAAAACCAAAATCATATGAGCTACATTTAAAGCTAAACTTTGTTTGACAACCTGCTTTAATGATTTGGTTTCTTTGGAAAAAAAGAGACATGGTTTGCCAAGTGTAGAAACACATTACCATGGGGGATGAGAATGAAATAAATGACGGCTTTAGGTTTTGTCCAGAACACTAGTATAGATGATTCTACACTTCCAAAATAACTTCCACAAATACTAGCTTCAGAAACTTTCTTTAAAAAAAAGCAAACTTTATCTTTGAATTCTGTGACTCCTGAAGCTGTTATAATAGAACCCAAAATACCAGTATCATGATGCTAAATTAGACTCATTCTTAAGTAAGAACATCAGTATTGTATTAAAAAGGAGGATTACATAGTTTATCCAGATTATTCCATTCTGGAGTGGGAGGGGGGAAATACCAGAAACATTGATTAGATTTAACTTTATCCAGTGAGAACACTGACATGTCATGATACTTACCAAATTCTAATTTAAAGCAGGTACTGACTTCACAAAACTGCTTGTTTATATTTTTTTTCTTTCTCATTTTATTTTAGTGGTACATTGTGATCAAAACCTCATGATGCAGAACAAATATCCCCCCCATTTTGTAGCCAGATCATATTTTACATTTATTTACTGGTAATCAGATTATACAACATTTTTCTTATTTCACACAATACTATCTCCAAGTTCAGATCAAGTGGATTAAATCAGTGTTTTGATAACTAAATGTATTTTTAAATAATGCTAATATGTTAAGGAACTTGAGTGACAATTCAGTTCTAGTAACACAAAATTTATATGATTCTTCATTTTGCCATGTTTGATGGGACAATTAACAGTTTTTAAGGTTTAGAAACCATCCCTGGAGTATGAGCCAGGCTTTTTCAAAACTAAACACAGTATATCATACTCTAGAGATGTGGCAGGTTCTTTGCAAAACCAAGTAGATTTCTTCTCATCAGTTGCATTCAGATCATTTTGAAAACTCTTTATGAAGAAGAAGAGGAATAACAATTGCTAGCTTTTCTCTTGTTCATTGCTTTCTTGGGTCTTTTTTGACAGGTTTTGAGCTTTAAAATGAGAGGTCTGTTTTTACTTCTTCAAGAGAGTTTCAGAAAGTAGCAAACGTCTCCTCCACACATTTGAAAACAACAAATGTACAGAAATGTGTACAAACTGTATAATTTCATACTTTACATTAAAAACCCGAAAACATTATCATCCAAAATAAAACACATTAACTAAGAGTGAAAAACAAATTAGGGTCTCTGAAAAAGCTGCATAACATAGGCCTTTCAAAAATGCCAAGGCATTTGGCAAAACAGCCAAAAAAGATCACCATTGGTATGTTTTCTTTGTAGTCTCACTGTATTCCCACACGACCAGTAACCATTGCACACTTTAGTATGTCACCTATTATAAAGTTTGGATATCTTAAATTCACAACACAGATAGACAAAAGCAAAACCCACAGAATTCTGCCCCAGAATTATACTTTTTGATGTCTGACAGGCAACCAGACATGAGAGACAGCTTAGGTTTCTTGCAGCAGCTACATAGTCTATTGGATCACTAAAACATTCTGAGAATAGGCTATATCAATAGTACTGGATTTTTACCTTCATCTTTATAAAGCATTAATTCAATCTTCTGCTTGTACAAGATAGCTAATTGAAAGCAGAGGAGGCATGAGACGAGAAGCCAATATTACACCGTGTTTGAGAAAGGATCTATGGGTGATACCTTAATCGACAAAGCCATAAAATTAAATTCAGTAAAGGCTAAAACTGCTGGAAATGCTAGTCATCGAGGACATGTGGGACAGATATAGAACTATAATTTGATTAAAAATAGCAAGTATGGATTCACAAAAGGAAATTATAGTACCTCAGAATTTTCAAAGAATGAGCAAAGAATCTCTTAGGAAAAATGCATACATATCTTATTTATATCTTTATATTGTATTTATTTATATTTTCATACAGTTCCCCACAAAAGATACCTTGATATTTCTTACTATATATAGTCTGCATACATTCTGTATGCATTGCTAATGTAACAAGTTAATTTTTTAAACTATATATTCTGTTTGGAGAGGGAAAGGATATTAAAAAGTGATTTCCTCTTCAGGTACATGGAAAATCATAAAACACACTTATTCAGATTTTAAAATAACTCTATTCTTTATTTCTGCAAATGGAAATAAGAGAGCCTTTCCAAGGCATTTGGCATTTAAGAACCTGCATTTTCTGGTTTAGATCCCATCAACAGGCAGGGCACGCCAATCAAGTATTAGCAATCGTATTCTTTCAAGACATGACATAATTAAAATGCAGTACATCACATAGGGTTTATTTATTTAGTTATTTATTGAAGGAAGTGTGTGTGTGTGTGTGTGTGATAGCACATACACACATATTTGGTTATAAACATAGGGTTTAATACATTTATTTCTTATCAAAGTTCTGACTATCACTTTGTTATTTCTCCCTTTTTATTAAAAAAAATTACTTGTCACATACCCTCCACTTTCTGAGAAGAAGTACTCAGTTTTGATGAGCTGTGGTCAATTGTTCAGACTTTTCTTCAGATGCATTTTTATTGTGTCTCCCCTGGGCCTTTGAGTTTTTGGTATAAGTCTTGTTTGAGGTTAGCTGAGCACAGTTTCAGCATCATTAGAAAATCATCTCATATAGGTAAAATGTGGCTTATGAGAGTTACACCAACCTTCAGAAAGTGATTCTGAAGCAGATATTGTAAATTGACCAAGAGTCTTAGATATAGCAGAGCTGTAAGGATTTGTACCAGAAGTATATATGAGACTAAATGTGGATACTTTCAGGGTTTAAAGGTGAAGACAAATGAGATTCACAGTGCAGAGCAGCATATTAAGGTGCTGAACTTTCTAGCAGGTAGTTGTAATGTAATTTTTTAAGATGAAGTTTACTTTCGTTCTTCAGAGGAGTCACTTATTCCCCATACTTATAATTACTATGTGACATTGTCAGGATGCAAGTCAGAGAGAAAAGGGTCCATATGTGGTTTTTTTTATTGAACTTCTGGTATGTTTTAGGACCATGAAGTATCTTGGAAGTGTGCAAACCTGACATGTGCTACTTTTTCACCAGAAATCTAGGGAAGCTTTTGACACCTCAGAGTTTTATTCAAATGTGGGTTTTTTTTCTTTCCAGATTGAGAATTTTATCATCTTGAGGTATGGTTCTCCTCTTTTGGCCTCTGCAGACAAACATTACTAGAATTTAATCATTGTCATTAACCCTAGAATTTAATTATTGTCATTAACCCTATGTCTTTTTGGTGGCTTCCTAAGAGGTGCAGAACATCTGCTAAAGTAACATGAAATGTGACAATTAATACCGCATATTATAATGGCTCCAAGTTTCTATTGCCTTACATGTCATGTTTTTGTACTGTTGAAAAGACTAAGTCATCCTTTAATTGCCTATTCTGTGTCCTGGAGTTACTCACAAATGGGACTCATGTCTTGCACTTTGCTTTGCTTTGCTTAGTTTAGAGAATTCTTTTGTCAGTTTCTTTATTTTTTTCTTCACTCTTGATCTGTAGGGAATTGAGCTATCAAAATGTTGGGTCATGATGCATTTCTTCTTTCAAAGTTTGTAGCATGTTTAGAACCCTAAGGGTTCAATTTCTTATCAATAGGGTGGGAATTAAAAGACAGGCATTAGCTTTCTTTTGTGACTCAGTGTCCTGGTTTCAGCTAGCATAGAGTTAATTTCTTCACAGAGCTGTTACAGTGCTGTGTTTCAGATTTGGAATGAGAACAGTGTTTGTTTTTTTTGGTAATCTGTGTTTACCCTAACTGAATGAATTTTCCTTGTCTCATGCTCTGCCAGTGAGGAAGTAAACAAAAGAAACTGGCAGGGAGCACAGCTGGGACAGGTGACTCAAACTGTCTGAAAGGATATATATGATATCATAGAATATCATGCCCAGTACATAAACTGGAAACAGTTACCCAGAAGGGGCAAATTTGGGTTTAGGGAGGGGCTTCTGGCATTGGTAGCGGCTGGTGAGCAATTGGGCGTCACTTGTTTTTCCTTTATTATTATTATTATTATTATTATTACTATTATTATCATTTGCCATAATTACTGTATTTTACTTTATTTGAAATTAATAAACTGTTCTTATCTCAGCCTACAAGTTTTTCGTTGATTCTGCTCCCCATTCCACTGGGGTGAAGTGGGGAAAGAAGGGAGTGTTTGAGTGAGCAGCTGCGTGGTGCTTTGATATCCAGGCAGGCTTAAACCATGACACTGGGTAGCAAGGAGACAGAAATATGAAGTAATAAGAATGTATTTAGAGAAAGTTCATAACCTATTCACCACTGCTTAGTAGATATCAGTGCACAGAGATACACTTTAAAGATATTTTTCAACATTTTCTTTATTATTTGTATGGCCAAGGTTCTAAAGGAAGAGAAACACTGTATCTGAAGAATGACTAAGAACATACAAAAAGGGCTCATCTCCCCAGCAATCAACAAAGTTATCTCTGAGAACTCTCTTCCAAAAAACTATGTGAACTTGCACTATAGAAGCAAAACAAGTAAAGTGTTAGGCTTATATATCCGTTGGTAGTCTGGATACTAGCAAGATTACTTTTAGGTCATAGGTTGGACTTGATGATCTCAAAGGTCTTTTACAACGTAGTTAATTTTGTGATTCTGTGATGCTTTTGTGACAACTCAAACTCCTTCATAATAATACTTCTAAGGTAACACCTTGGAAGAGGAAAGTATTTTCGTTTTGTTTTGCTTAAGAAACCCCTAGTTTAATACACACAACCTATGTTCCCTTAACTGATCTCTTATCACAGAAAATAAATTATGAATTTCAGTAAGAATAGAATGGTAGCATGGAAGCAAAACTTTAACAGTATTTTCATGTTAGAGACACAAAATCGGAGAAGCTCTCTAAGTTTGTGGTGGAGTTTGCATCATTAGAGAACTCTGAAAAGCAGATTTTACAAACTTCTATAACAATCAGTTCCAAATGCTAAATTATTTTTTAATATTACTGTCTCAGAAAAGAGGAAGGGAGGAGTAAAGAGAGGAAGGAAGGAAGGAAGGAAGGAAGGAAGGGAGGGAGGAAGGGAGAGAGGGAGGGAGGGAGGAAGGAAGGAAGGAAGGAAGGAAGGAAGGAAGGAAGGAAGGAAGGAAAAATAACTGCAGAAAAGAAACTGTTTTTTCATTTTATATTGGGATACTTTCCTAAAATACTAAGATTCACAGTTACATTGGAAGTAAGATATTTTACCAATGAAAATAATACTTTCTGGCCTAATGTTACAAACTGAAGCCAAGAATGCATTTTTTTTTCTCAGCCAGAGGGCAAAAATGCAGTTTGGAATTCATTGCAGAGAAATTAGTTCCTAAGTTTATGCCATAAGACATGGCATAAAGACATGCAAAAAGACACGGCCGTTCCTTTCCCTTGCCTTGCCTTGCCTTGCCTTCCCTTTTAGCTATTTGATTCAATTTTGAATTTAAAAAACAGAGATACATTAAGATGCTTTTAAATTTTATTTTATTTTCCTTGCAGAATTCCTTTAAGTTAGATAGAACATAACTTAGATTCACTAATTTTTAAAAAAGCTTACAGCTTCCCCCCAAACTGGAACAGCTTATGCAGAACAGCTCTCCATTACATCTTAAGAGAGTGATGTGATTAATATAAACCAAAATACACTTCTTAAAGATGTATTGCAAATGTCCAGCTATATTTTGCATTTTTCACCTTCATCTGGTTAGAGAAGAATCAGTTCCCTTCCCTGGCCAAATTCAGCTGTAGGAAGAGTTGTCAGACCTATAACCAAATCATGTGGCTGCTGCAATTATAAAACCCACAGGTGTGGAAAAAAACTGTTTTATTTCCTTTTATATATCTAAATGAACCGCTATTAAAATAACAGTTGTTTATAAAAATGGTTAAAAGTTATCTTTTTGTTTCCTGACCTCTATTTCTTCGGCACACAGATCTTCTAGGCATTTTGTACTGGTTTTCCTTGGATACGGTTAATTTTCCTTAAAGTTACTTGTGTGGAGTTATGTATTGATTTGTGACCAAAACACATGATCAAACTGATGCTTCAGTTACTGCTGAGCAGTGCTTACACAGTGTTAAGGTCTTTTCTGCATCTCACAATGAATAAACTGGGGGTGCTCAAGAAGCCAGGAGGCGACACCACTGGGACACCTTTCCTCATCTGACCTCTGAGGTATTCCATAACACATGGCACTACATTCAACAATAAGAGCTGGTTTTGTCAAGCAGAGTTTACCAGCAGTTCTTTTGCAATTTTCACTGAAAATACTAAATCTGTGCAAATTGATATGAATTTGGGACCTTTCTGCTCACATTCCTATCCTTCTTCCCTAGCTCTAGTAAAATAACTATTTGCTCTTGTAACGTATCTGGTAATTTTATAAATTCCATAGCATGCATGATATGTAGAGGTTTGAGGATTTCACATCTTTGAAATGCAGCCTCTTCTCAAAACCATATCTATGAGAATGCTGAACAAACTTAGCCTGCTCTACTATTCTAATTGAAAACATATGGCTTACTCTGGGTGATGTTTGGAATGACTTCTCAAAGCAGTATTATGAATTAGGTGCTCAGCTTCTACTGGGTAGTTACGGGGATTTGGGAGTCTGAAATCCATCTGTTATCTTTCTGTAAAATTATTTCCTTTCTAGTGTGGTTATAATCTAAATAGGAGGATTAATTAACACATCAAAGCAGGAGAGAGGTCAAAATTCATGAGAACTTGGCACATAAGTTTGTTATTGTTGCACAAAAATGCAGAAATATTTTGAGTTCTTTAAAAAAATAAAATTAAGTGTAACTGTGTACAACTATCTGTCCAGCTATCAATTTGAAAATTCTGCCACAGGGGCACAGAAATACCCAAATCAACTATACTTTGTCTTGAGGTCAATCATTTGTATTGCTTTTATGTTTTATTTAGTGCCACAGGAAAAAAAAAACTTATAAAATTAACGTATAGCAAATATCTTGGATAATATTTAATTTTTGAACTGAAATGAAATAATAGCTAAGATTTCAAATACTGTATATCTTGCATCAGTACAGAGAAGAGATTGTTGCAGTTAAAAGAAAAATACATACTTTAAGAAAATACAGTGGAAAGAACAAGACAAGAAATTGCTCAGATAACAAAGGCCACAAGTCTGCTTCTCTATGCACAAAGCAAGTCAGCAAGAGTTCATTGTCCCGTAAAGGAAAAAGGAAGCCTACCCAGTGTTGATGGAATGGCTGGCACCAAGCAATTGGGCTGATTGCTAGCTAGGCGACCCAGCCGTGTTGATTTCTGCCAGGGTTATGGGAAAAGAATCTGAAAGCACCTGGACAAAAACTTTGTTTATATTCTATAGTTAACTAGACCTTCAAGTCATACAATATTTAATATTCCTAATATCTTTTTCCCATTTCTGGCTGACTTCAAACCCTTCTTAGGAAGTTTTCCCTTTATTCATTATCATGTCCGCCTAATATTGAAATATTGTTAGACAGTGCAATAAAACAGATTGAGAAGAAGCTAAAAATGTTTTACTTTCTGTCCATACAGCAAAAGCAATATGCAGAAATATAAATGCACACACACACAGACACCCTTAACCCCACCTTCCTTGTACACATATGTAAGAATTTATAGAACATGGAGTCAAGACCTAACATTGTTTATAGTCAAGTTGCCAGAAACAAGTGTATGGCCCAGGGTTAATTTTAGGTAATAAATACATTGCTGGGCAACTAAATTTCCTCAGGAAAAACCACAGGACTGTACTTTCCATGAGAGACTGTTGGCTAAAAAGTATGTCGCTCCAAGCACCCTAGAATTTCTGAAGTGTTCCAAAAAAGAGAGGGCGTGCTTTATGTATGTACTTAAAAGAGATAGAGAAACCTTGACATAAAAACCAGAATGAAACCTATGGAAACAGACAATTTTAAGTCTGTTAATATGCAGGCCTGGTTCTCCTTGAAATTAAGATCATACATTTTTACCAAAGAACATAGCTTCTGCATGGATAATTAAATTGCACCTGAGATTGTATCAAAATTCTTCTCTACACACTTGTTTTCTGCAATGATCACCATATGTTTCCTTTTTTTTTCTGGAGAACAACAGAGAGAGTGGAGGAAGAAAGACCACAAACTGTCTTGTTTTTACAGAAACTGACAAAAAAGTGATTTATTTCCTCATTAGTTTTGACAGTGATTTATTTGTTTATTTTTATTTCTAATGGGTGGGTAGGTTGATGCATGCCTATGGTTGATCGTCTTCACAAAGTCCTCAGTAGGACTAGTTCCCTACATCATTTTGGGATCGCTAGCTATTCATAAGGACATGAGTGTCCATGTATTTGAAATCAAAGCTGAGCCTGAATTTCTCACAGCAATTCTCCTAAAATATGTTGATAACTGCTAGAAAAATCCTTGCTATGCAACATACAAAAAGAGCTGAGGAAACCTAGACCACAGCTGAAAAAGACCATCTCTCCTACACAATACCCCTACAAGCTACTGGCTCAGTATACATGGGTTCAGCAACAAGAACACTGGAAAAGCAGTGGGTTGTGTTTCTCTAACACCTTAGATGGTAAGTGTCATATTTGTAAAAGGAATCGCATCCTGTATTTTCTCTTTGAGAAGCTTGTAAGGCCTCAAAAAACTCGCTGAAAGGGGTTTACAGTTGTTCTAGTAATTTCAATAAAACACACAGGAGAAATACCCATCAGATGTTCTCAAGAGGTCAAAATAACACATAGGTTTACTGGCAAATAAAAGAAAATCAGAGAACTCTGGGAAAAGATTTAGTACAACCTCCAATAACATAAAACCCTTCTCAGAGCATTAACTTAGACCATTCAATTTAGCAAACTTTTAAACCGTTCAATTTTACTCAAAATGTTCCAAGAGAGAATTAGAAAAAGAAGAAAGAAAGGCAGAAAGACAGAAAAGATACAGAAAAACACACATATAGCTACCAGCTCCTGGTCTCCAACTGTGCTCACACTGAAACTCTGAGAAGAAGGTAGAGTCAGGATGTGCCTGCCTCACGCCCAGCTTTAAATACCCCTTGGCTTTCAGAGTTCCACTTTCTGGGTGGGACTTCTGGTCATTTGGCCACTCAGGAGCCTCTCAGGAGCTGGGCTAGGGAAGAGTAGAGCCCTGCCTCCAGTGTGCCAATGATTGTCAGGCACTGCAGGACTGGGATAAAGGCTCTAGGGTTGGGAGGCAAGTGGGGCAGTTCACTGTCTTGCCAGGGAAAAGGCCCTACCTGTCCCTCCCACACACACACATGCATCCCAAAATGTCTCCCAAAATCCATCCAGTCTCTGACAAAGATTCATATATATGGATATTTAGCCACCAGGACCTAGTGATTTGAGGCTCAGTTTGACTGAAGTTAATGAAACTGCTACAACTGGTTGACATGGTGCTCGGCATCGTTCACAGAGCTAGGCTCTTGCAGGTTCCTCAGCAAACATGTTATGTCTGCTGGATGCATGATACCACTGTTTTTTTTCTCACATCAATCTATAAACAATGATTCTTGCTTTCTGGGACAGTCTGTGGATCGGATCTGTTCATGGTGAAGACAGCAGACAAAGCCAGTGGGCTGTGACAAATACACAATCAATTCTACTCTGCTCTTGTAAGACCTCATGTGGAGTATACCATCCAGTTCTGTGGCCGTCAACATAAGAAGGATGTGGATGTGTTTGGGGGTGTCCAGAGGAGGATCACCAAGGTAAGCAGAAGGCTGGAGCACCTCACATATAAAGACAGGCCAAAACATTTTGGGCCGTTTAGCCTGGAAAAGAAAAGGCTTGAGGGATACATTGTAGGAGCCTTCCTGTACCTAAATGAAGCATACAGGAAATCTGTAGAGGGACTTTTTACAAAAGTTTGTAATGGTAGGACAAGGCATAATGTCTTTAGGTAGAAAGAGCATAGACTTAGATTAGATATTCACAATGGGGGTGGTTAGACACTAGAACCAGTCGTGTAGAGATTCTCAAGATCATTGAGTCCAACTGGGATGGTTAACGTAGCATTGCCAAGACTACCATTATATCACATCCCTAAATACCATATCTACGTGTCTTATAAATACCTTTGGAGATGGTGACTCCAACACTTGCCTGCACAACTTGTTTCAATGCCTGACCAACATTTCCACGAAGCAAGTTTTCCTAATATCCAGTCTAAATCTCCCTTGACACAACTTGAGGCTATTTCCTCTTTTCCTATATCTTGGTACTGGGGAGCAGAGGCCAACCCTCCCTTCACTACAACTCTCTTTGAGGTTGTTATAGAAAGCAATAAGGTGTCCCCTGTGCCTCTTTTTTTCCAGGTGGAAGACCCCTGCTCCCTCAGCCGCTCCTCATATGACTTATTCTCTAGAACCCTCCACTAGCTCTGTTACTTTTCTTTGGACACACTCCAACACCTCGATGTCTTTTTTGTAGTGGGGGATCCAAAAGTGAACACAGGATTCGAGGTGCACGTTTAAAGATGGATGAGGAGGACTGAGGTAACAAAAGGAGTTTGTGGATACAGCATGAAAGAAGCTGGTGGCTGGTAAGTTTTACCAAAATAAATTCTTAACTATAAAAGGAAGACTGGCAGACAGTTAGGAGCACATTGTACACTGGAGATCAAACTAACTAATAAGTCCTAGAAGGCCTGTCCCACCATATTTTCTGTTATATGGGAACACAACAAGTATAAGATAATATCTTCTTATATATGATACCTAATACTTACTGTCAAACACAAAAAAAGCCCAGGTCAGCTGTCTGTGAAGGTCAGGTTAAGTTGAAAACAAAAGGTTAATACAAATAAAATAAAATAAAAAGGTGCTTCTCCACATTGTCATAAACAACTTGGATGAAGGACTTGAAGGTATATTAAGTTTGCTAATCACACTAAATTGGAAGGAGCTGTTGACTCCCATGAAGGAGGGGAGGCCTTGCAGAGAGACCTTGACAAATCAGAAGGCTATGAAATCACCAACTGTATGAAGATCAATGAAGACAAGTGTCAGATTTGGAAGGGGAAGCCCGGATGTATGGACAGACTGGGAAACGAGAGGCTGGAGAGCAGACTTGTGGAGAGGGACCTCGGGGTCCTGGTCGTTGGCAAGTTGAACACGAGTCAGCAGTGCCCTGGCAGCCAGGAGGGCCAACCCTGTCCTGGGGGCATCAGGCACAGCATCGCCAGCTGGGCAAGGGAGGGGATTGTCCTGCTCTGCTCTGAGCTGGGGCGGCCTCACCTCGAGTGCTGGGGACAGTTTTGGTCATCTCAATACAAGAAAGACATTGAGCAATTAGAAAGCATCCAAAGAAGGGCCACAAACATGGTGAAAGGCCTAGAAGGGAAGTCATATGAGTAGTGGCTGAGGTCGCTTGGCTTATTCAGAGTAGGGAAGAGGAGACTTGAGATGAGACCTTATCACAGTCTACAACTTTTTCACCAGGGGAAGAGACGAGGCAGGCACTGATCTTTTCTTTCTGCTGACCAGTGACAGGGCCTGAGGAAATGGCATGAAGCTGTGTCTGAGTAAGCTTAGTTTTGATATTAGAGAAAGGTTCTTCCCCCAGAGAGTGGTTGGGCACTGGAGCAGGCTTCCCAGAGAAGTGGTGTCTCAGCACCAGCCAGACAGCATTCAAAGGAGCATTTGTACAATGCTCTCAGGCACAAGGTGTGATCTTGGGGCTGTCCTGTGTACGACCAGGAGCTGGACTTGATGATCCTTTTGGGTTCCTTCCAACTCAGGATATTCTATGTTTCTATGAAAAAGGAAAGTCTGCTGAGACTAAGGAATCCTAAAAAAGCCATTAATTAATACAGTACTGAAGATGAGGAAATACTTATAGGTAAAGGGACACCTTCTAGCAGAAACTTCCAAAATAAGTTTTCTCTGGTGAGATTTAATATGATAGTCCTATTCCATTTTCTTATTAATTATTTACTATAACTAAAAGAAGTAGAAGACATAAACTTTAAGATCTGTATACAATTCTTATTGTCTTCTGTGACTACAGGATCATTGTTAGAAAGCAGGACATACCAGAAGAAGAGAAGACTAGTACTAACATCTACACAGTCCACAGCCAAGCCTTGCCCAACAATTAGGAAAACTGACTGATGTTCTTCCAATAGCAGATTTCTATAATTTTTCTTTCAAATTTTTATGCTTTGAGGATTTATTCCTTTGCTGTTTTCTTTCTATCAAGTACCTGGATGAATCAGCAAAACTCCTGTGCAACAATATTACAGAACAATAGGTAGATAAGTAGCTGTATGCTGCTAGGCTTAAATCAGGACTATATCTATAAAATCTTGTTGTACCTCACAATGTAGTCTGATTCCTTAGCCGCATCACTCCGGTAGTGGTGGCCAAGTCTGGAAAAACAGATTTGCACCACATAGAGGGCAGATATCATATTACCATGTTAATTCTGGTGCTTCTTTACTTCTCATTTATTAGCTCTGCAACTTTAGTAAGCTCATTTGAAATGCACAGATTATGTATTCCGGTGTCATAAGCAAAGAAAGGGCTATGGAAATTGTGGACAAATACCTGGAACACGGGCACTAATAAAAGCAATAATTGAAGAAGAAATAATGTCTTATAGGAAGATGTGAGAGAAAGAGAAATAAGTAATACATTATTGGGTGATGGAGCTGTTCTATTCATGTTCCTCAGTGCCCTGGATGTGAAGGGATGACCTTTAGGCTTGCTGCCCAGAGTTCCCTATATCTTGGGAAGAAAGGAAAGGAAAGGAAAGGAAAGGAAAGGAAAGGAAAGGAAAGGAAAGGAAAGGAAAGGAAAGGAAAGGAAAGGAAAGGAAAGGAAAGGAAAGGGCTTTGCTTTTTTATGTCAGAGACAGGTCCCTGGCTCAATGCAATTCAGAACACAATATAATATTCCCTCTATGCCTTGTGGGCAGGAAACAGGCAGTAACACCTCTGTCAGTGTTCACCAGCCAAATAGTTGATGTTCACTGGGGAAATATTTCACACCCTTCAAGATGTGTAACTGTATGACTGAATTCCTAATTAGCAATCCAATTTATTCCTTCATTTTTTTGTATCTGTTTGTAATTTCTTATCAACATACTTATCCTCAGCATGCCAGTTGCCATGACAACTCCTTATTTTGTTGTCTTCCATCACTGTTTTTGTGGTAAAAGTTTTTAGTTTAAAGATAGGTTGCATCCTACCAGGATTGCTCTGAACCTGTTGACTCTTTGCTCAGGAAAAAATCGACCTTTTCTGTTTGCCACGGGTTAAGGTGGTGATTTGGCACCTGGTGGTAATTTTGGTATTTATTGCAAAATAGCAGAGGAGCCCATATGGATACATCTCCTTGAAAGCAAATAAAATACAGCATCCGTTTTAAAAGATATTTTAGCACGCATGATCTGAATCTGACTCAGAGCCTCCATAGAAAAATAAATTAACTACTGAAACTGCTACAAAGTGGTAGGGTAATTTCTTCAACACTTGGAGTTTGACTACAAGAGTTCACTGTCTTTGTTAAAAATGGGGTTTAGTACAAGCAGTGGCTGCAGGGGCTATAAAGGGCTTTGCTGAGCAAAGCCCAGTGGACCACACACCCATTTAGTAAGGGAATTTTAAGTTCTCTCTGGCGTAGTGATCTGAACGAGCTAGCTTTTGTTGGCTGAAATTGTAAAAGACAGATAAAAGCAGCATGTCTAACAGCCCCATCAACTTCAGCGTAAGCAAGGTCAGGATCATGTCCACGTCTCTTCGGAACGTTACACTTTAAATGGTTTTAGTAAAACCTTCCCTCTCTTTCTTTGCATAAATGAACAATTTTCCTTTAAGTAGTAACTAGTTATTACCCTATAGACCCATTGTTGCAGAAACGCTTTCTTTTTTGAGTAATCATTAACAGATGTCCATTTATTGAAATTGCCATGAGAGAACAACAGCGGAAATCTAATAGTTAAGGGGTGAGTAGGAGTATTAGTACAAATAAAAATAGTTAAAGTAACATCAACAAATAGAACATGTCCTTTAGTTTTATTTGTAAGAGAATAAGGGACAACTATTGGCAACCTTTCAAGAACCACAAAACTTAACAATGCAAGTGCCATTACTCTTTATCTGTGTTGTGTGGGTGAAAGTGCTTGTTATTTGTGTATTTGCATTTTAACTGGCCCAGAGAAAGAGGGGGAGAGGAAGAGAAACAGACTCCATTTACCTCAAACAAATATAGGTTTTGTTTTTCAATTAGATCTTGCATTCCAGTACAGTTGCAGATCTATTGCTGTGGGGGAAAAAAATGTGAAAAGAAACCTAACTCTAAAAACAAGTGCTACATTCATCCAAATAGTTTTAATACTTAGTATGCTACAGTAATTGTCTCAGATCAAGAAGGTAGGGTTTGGGGTTTTTTGATGGTGGTATATTTTAGCCAGCATAACATCACAAGGATGAGCAAATGTTCCTCATGAAAACTGTAATATCAGTCAGAATTTATGTCTAACAGTCATTTACTCTTGCATCCGCTAAATCTCGCATCATTGCTCTAATACAGGAAAAAGCAAGGAAACAGAATATATATATTATATATATATATCTGGATATGTATAAATAATTCAATTTTAATGCAATATAAGAGATAAAACCATCCAAATTCTTGAAATTTAAAGAACTCACAACAGCTCTAGTGAAAGTTTAAGCAAAGCTCCTTATTTCGTGTGTTCAAGTAAATTTTCAGGATTCTAGTTAGAGGAATAATTTTAATTCCTTTAATACAGAACAACTTAGAATGACATATATTTCTAGTCTGTACTAAAAATAAAATCATCAGATCATATTTGCTTTTTTGTTAATTTTTTAAAATTCCTTCCTCTACCAGAACATAACAGATACAAACTAATACTTAATTGGCAAACAAATAAGGAAGTGGACAATTCCAGTATCCATTGAAATTGATCTATTACAAGAGTATGTTAAATAATTATTTTTATGGTAAAATATTTACAGTATTTTGCCTAGTAGGCAGTAAATTTTACCTTCATTTATACTGTTCTGTAAAGTACTTCTCAACTGCTGTAATAGTTTAATCACATTTTATCTCTATTTTTCAAACACTGTTAACAGCAAATGGATGGCAAATCTTGTCTATGATTTTAAAACCCTGTTCAGTTGTTGTATGTTAATGAGCTCCTGATTTTTACATATTACTTCCTTCCATAGTAACAGGAAAGAATATCTCCAACAAGAAATTAAAGAGAGGCATGTATAAGATGCATACATTGTTAATTGCTATAAACTGTAACTTTGTTCATCTACTTCCCTTGAGACTCCATTGGGAAACTTCTGTTACGGATGCCGTTCTCTCCCCGACACACCTACAGACACAGCTGCATCTTTTGGAAGGCATCTTTTAGAAGGCATCATTTACTTGTTCAGCAACAAGTAAAACTCCTATTTCTTCTAGAGGTCAGCCATATCACTAATGCAGTTGGGCAGGTGATCTTGACAGGCCTAGAACTGGTGTAGAAACACCATTACTACATGCAGTCCCTCCCGTTGCATCTGTAGAATTGTTTTAACATCTAAAGATAAACATAGTATTATAAAAGGCTCCTGAACCCTCCCTTCACCAAGCCTTCATACCCCTTTGCTCTTTTAGCTAATACTTTCATCTGGAAAGAAAAGGGCTTAAAAATGTTCTCTTATCCAAATCTCAGCTAGATTTTTTCTGAAGAAAAAAAATAATTTAGATGTTTGTTTTATTGTGTTGTATATGCAAGATAGAGAAACATAGTTTGATTTATGTAACTATTGTCATTTTACAATACTTGAAATATTTTTATAACAACATCAAGCATTCAGTGAACTGGCACTTTTCAGTTTTATAATGTCTTATATGCTTATGCACCTTGAAAGTAAATGCATGTAAGCATGAAGAATGTTGTATGCAAATGTGTGTGAGCTTGTCATTCTTGAAGACCAGTCTTGCTAGACTGCAGAATGATGCAAAGAAGGCATTTTGCAGCTCAGCTTCTTTCGTGTCCTGGGTAAATGGGTTCCTAACCTTATTCATCAGAAGAACCTAATTTTCCCTAATCTTCCTTTTGTCGTCTATGCGACCTATTTGCACAAGCCTTTCTTGTCGTTATTGACATCCATCTCCATTTGGAGAAATCACAAACTTCCAATTTCAGGCCTTCAATAGAGAAAGAATGACAACAAATCTGACTGTGTTGAGCAGAAGCTCCTGAAGAGATGGGTCTGGATGCCCTGGACTGTTCAGGGTAGCTGTGAAGCTGTGGCTGGCTCAGCCGCGATACGAGACTCTCTTAGAGATGAAACAGCATCCCCAGAACTGGTGATTCGGCATGGAGCATGCAAGCTGGGTGTGTGAAGGGATAACAAAATGCAGCACCACAAGCTGAAACAAAAGAAGTTCAGGCTGGAGGTAAGGAGAAATCTTTTCCCCACAAAGATCGCCTATCCATGGAGCAAAGGCCAAGGAAAGCTGGCTGTCTCTGAGAGTGGGTGGTTCAACATCCTGACTGTGCAAAGCCCTGAGCAGCCTTGTCTGACCCCATGGCTGAGCCTGCTCTGAGACTGCAGACCTCCCCAAGAGACCTCCCTGTCAGCCTGAACTTTTTTGTGATCCTAGAGCCAAGCAAAATAATATTCTTGCAGCTACAAATGGGTAGAGTCAGGAACGCAAGTTTCTTGAGACAGTTGTTCAATAATGAACAGATGAATCATTAGTACCTCCTAAAATAAAGCCATCAGAGAGCACAACCACAGTCTCTTGAGCCCAAATTATTTTTCAGTTACACATGTATGAAAGCAGTAATAAGGTATTCTTTGCCTCAGAAAACTTAATTCTTACTGTCCATGTGATTTTTTTCTGTTGTGAAAGTAAAGAGTAAACATAACAATTGCTTTGCAGAATTAAGAACCTTAACAGCCAAGTCTATTCCATCTACTTTACCATTCTACCCATGCTGTATATCGCATTTCAAATAAAAAAAAAACAAACCAAAACAAAACAACAACAAAAAAACCACCAACCAAATAAAACAAAACAAAACAAAAAAAACCACCCACAAAATAAAATAAAGCCAGTAAAAATTAGCTTTCTAGAAATTAAGTACTCACCTTTATATATTGCTTTATAGGCAGGAGCAAGAAAGAAATTTATCTCATTTAAATGACTGCTGCATGTGCAAATGTATCAGAAGTGAATATATTAGTTCCCCTTCTCTTTTCATATTTATGCACATTTTTGTTCCCTTTCCACAGCAAGATCCTTTGAGAGTTCTTTGGTGTTCAGCTGTTTCCATGAAACCATCACCTACTTTGAAACAGTATGTTCTTATTTTCTTTTTTGTAGGAAGTGAAATATCAGTTAAGAGAGGCTAATAAAAATAAAAGAGGAAGACAATATTTCTGAATATTTTTGTGTCATATAGTCATTAAAAAATGTCAAATTGGTAAATGGCAATTTTAGGCAGATAAATGAAGCATAAGATTAATTGTAACAATTATTGGGGGAAATCCTGCTCTTAACAGATGTGTCCATTTGGATGGTTTGGTGAGCGAAAGCAAAGCAAGTGGTTCCAGACACTTCTCTGGCAATAAAGCCATCTTGCTGATGCAGGTTGGCTAGACTAGGAGGTATGCTGCTGAGCATAAAACACAGCACAAACTGGCAGAGATCCTGCTGTGTTATGCAGGATTAGGGCACTGATTCTTTCACCCTCTTTCTTTTGAAATCACCTCGGATAATTGCACAGCAGAGAGCATAAAAGGATTTTTTTCCTGATGATTCTTGCAAGCATCATTCACACAAAATAAATCTCTTTGCAAAAAGGATAGAAATAGGATAGATCAGGTCTATAGATAGAGGTTCACCAGTTTACATCCATGGGACATCAGCTATCTGCTTTAGTATGAAGGAGTGGGTTTAGGTGACACTTGAATAATCTGAACTTACTAAGAACATTTTTAGAATGCACATGTAGGCAGAAATTTCTGTAGGTTCAAAACTATTGTTAATAACGGTACCGAAAGTGCATAATAATGTTGCTCTTACAGGAGGAGTAAAAGTAATTTGATTAAGACTTAGAAATAAAGTGCAGGAAGAGCAAGATTCCATTTGATAGATATTGATTTCATTTAGATTTGCTAAGTATGGGTAATTGGGTGGGTGTTGTGAATAATATTAGAAGATGTGAATAACAAGTGCATGTGTTATAGACGTAATTTTAATGAATAGAAGAAGACTGAATTTTAATGACTAGAAGAAACTGAATAGAATCAAGGAAAACACTTGTAGTTTTCTCTTTTAGTTTAACCCTGGTATCCTGGATGTAAAGGTGAAGTTTAAAATGACATAAATAGAATTCTCAGTAACTTGAGTAAAGTAATAAATTGGGTCAGATCACTTTTTTCTTCTGGGGACGAACTCTATATTTCAGTATCCGCATATAGACTAGATGCAGGCTAAAGGATCAAAAAAGCAAATAATACCTTAAATATCAACCATTGTCAAAATAATTTTTCATTACATATGTTGTGCTCAAATAGAATGGCCTGTATCATAAACCTGTTTGATTTATGATAATATTGTCTTCCTTGCAATCATCAGAATTCCACAGATGTAAAGTTCAATCTAACAGAATTTTTTCATATGGTTTTAAGACAGAGTAAGTGCAAAGCAGGAGAAACTGCAACAGGGGAGGGTAGATGTTCATGTGGAAATTGACTGAAAACGGAATCATGGAACCACAGCATGGGTCACAGTGGAAGAGACCACAGTGGGTCATCCAGCCCAACCTCCCTGCTCAAGCAGAGTCATCCTAGAGCACATTGCACAGGATTGTATCCAGACTGTTCTTGAACATCTCCAGAGAGAGAGAGAGACTCCACAATCTCTCCAGGCAATATGTTCCAGTGCTTGGTCACTTACACAGTAAAGAAGTTCTCCCTCCTCCTCAGCTGTGCATCAGTTTCTTCCCAATGCCTCTTGTCTTATTGCCTAGCTCTCTGAGAAGAGCCTGGATCCATCCTCTTGAAACCCTTCCTTCAAGTATTTATGCACTTGATGAGGTCCCTTCTAAGTTGTCTTGAGGCTTCTTGAGGTTGAACAGGCTCATCTCTCTCAGTCTTTCCCCGTAAGAGAGATGCTCCAGTCCCTAATCTTCTTTCTTACCCTCTAGTAGACCCTCTCCAGGAGCAGACTTGTCCACCAGGACCCCCCTTCTCCACAGAACTGCTTTCCAGCAGGTTGGCCCCCAACCTATACTGGTGCACACGGTTACTCCTTCAAGAAAAAATCTGTACTCAGCAGATCTTAGTGCTCTCAGTCAGCTTTTCAAGCATTGTAAATGGTTGAATACATATAAAAATATAATAATAGAAACATAATATAAATATATTCTATAAATTATATATATATAAATTTGGGAAAAAAGTGAGGAATAAATCTGAGGGGGAAACTCTCTCCCCCAGCAAAAAACCCCACAAGCAACAACATAACCTACCTGCAGATAGGAAAAGAAACTAGCTAATTTCAATTACAAACTCCATAAATCTCTACTTCATCAGTGATATATGAATATTGCTACAAAATCAAGATGTAATACACTTAATATATGCAAAGGTGATATGTGTTTTCTTTGCAGCTGCTAACTGCCAGTGATTGTTGTTTCTGTAAGACACCTGTATGTGCCCGTATGAACATGAATCTGTCACCTGCACATGTAAGGATAAACATGTCCCTGCATTCATTTAGATAAGTTGTTTGCTATTATGACATCCTTTTATTCAATTGCCACAAGACTTCTTAAAAATATAATCTGGAAGAATACATAAATGAAACTGCATATATAGGCCTTTTAAAAATGTAAAATCCATTTTTGTAGTCACCAGTACCTATTTGTTTCTCCTATGCTATATCTTCATTTATCAGAGAGATACCTTTCACTTGGTCTTCATATCCATAGCCTGTCAATACTACAGATTTCTATGAAAAGAGAAGTTCTTATCCATATTGTATAGTTAATGTAGGCTTAAAGAAAACATCTTCAGGATCTTGTAAAACTTATGGGAATCCTAATTTTAACCGTTAGAATGTAGTAATTTAAATGCTCACAGGGAGTGGGAATAGCTATACAATTATTTTTCAGGGGGGAAAATGCTGCCAATATTAACTTCTCTTTTAAATTACATTCTGAAGAGGTGAGACTAAATTTTGGTTGAGCACACATGTATTCTAATGGAGCGCTAACACTTTTTCATTAATTTCCCAGATTCAAGCAATGATATACAGGCTGCTCTAATATAATTTGATACAGCTCTTGCACATAAAATTTCGCATAGAATTTCTGATGTGGTGTGATTAATACAGTTAAAGCTGAGGGTGGCAACCACATCCAGTACAAGGCAAGATCCCCTAGTTACCACAGTACTCTTAATTTAATTTCTGATATTGAGATATCAAGAAATTAATAGTCCACTTATAAATATACACATGTAAACAATGTAGTGCAGGGCTAACATTTTGAGAATGTCTCAATGGTGTAGAAATCCTAGTCTCATTTGTATAAGTAATCTAGACTTTCTACAAGAAAATAACAAGCTTACTAAAAACTGCACTGATGAGTTTTATTATGTAACAAGAGCAAAGTGAATTGCAAGAACCCTTTCCAACATATGAAGTGCGTTTATGGAGTGCTCACCAAATCTAATGAGCAGTGCAAGCTGTGCCATTACAGTACAAATATATCTAGATACTCAGTGAATTGTGATTTTTTAAGAAAAAGAGAGAAACTATTTTTTACAGTCTATTTGCTCATATTTTGGATTATAACTATTTTCTGTATAAAAGGTGTTTCTATTTTAAAGACTAAACCCTACAATTCACTGCCTCTGTCATTGACAATGAAGATTCCTAACACAGAATACTCCCTCTTTAACACAATGTTTGAAACAAATTACCTTAATGAGTCTTTCTTTTTTTTGGCATCTTTGAGATATGGTACTCTAATCATCATCATCACCACCACCATCATCATCATCATCATCATGAAGAGCAACTAGAATCTATGACACAGTGAATTAAATCAGAGAAAAAAATCATTTGATGATATCTCTCTCTACCCCAGATTAGTGATACTGCCTATTTTCTTCTGAAATCACCAAATTACACTGAAAACCTACAATGTGAATTGAGTTCAAGTTAACAGATGTAAAAATAAGCAGGCTTCTCAACAGTGCAACATACATACAGAAGAGATAGAGCGCAAAATCATTTAGCATTTGACACATTACTGGATAAGCTTTTCAGATACGTTGATAATAATTTCTTCATAAGAGCAGGAGGGATTTTAATTTTGAAATATTTACCAGTTTTTCAAATAGGTGAAACTCGCTTATGATATTTGTAATTAAGGTATTACAAATCCTATCAAAGATTTAGTGTTTCATGATGAATAATGTACCTCACATTTATATATTAATATTCTGTGTGTATAATGGTGCTATCTCTTTATTTCTAAATATATTGACATACATTTTGATGATGACTGCGATGGCACTGTGTTGTACACAGGCTACTGTAGCACATGAGTATAATATTTTCTTGTCTGTTTTTAAGTGACTTAAGAAAAGAAAGAAAATTAAGAAAATGAATGAGTGGATATTGTAGTTAGTAGGAAAACTATAGTAGGTAGTCAGCTCTGTTATTACTCATGTAATCGTGTCATATTGCCTCTTCTGTCTCCTTCTCTCTTGCTACCATTTCTTGTGTCTTGTATGTTGACTTCAAACTCTTTGGAGCACAAACTCTTTCTTGCTTTCTGTTGCTTCCTTCCAATAACGTTATGGGGGCTGTAACAAACATTCCTACTGAAAACACTGAATTTCAGTACACATTCCAGTGTAAGCCTTTCAATGCCTGGCTATTCCATCAAAACTGCTAAACAAATCAGATTTTCTAATATTTCTTTCTGTATGAAAATTTAGTTCAAAATATTGCCCTGTGTTTTTTTCTTATCAAGACATGGGACTTTTGGTCACTACTGTTAATATCCTTATATTAGACACCCATGAAGATTATTACTCCAAGATTTACTGTTTCTCGTAAAAGCCATACAAACCATTTCCAGAGAAAGAGAGAGAGAGAGAGAAAAGAGGCAAAGTCAGCATTACAAGCTGAGAAGACATAAGGCCAGACAGCTAGTTTATCTGAATTTCCATGACCTTCTTTTGAACAGTCTCCTCTTCCTGACACATTATTTGGTAAAAGGGAAGAACCACCTTGTAAATAAGCACATATTTGTTCATTAGTCGCAGCTAAAAGATTCTATTCATCTTCATTGCTAAACAAAACACAGAAGCAAACAAATAAAATGAGTAAAAGCTAAATACTAAAGTAATTCCATTGTTGATACAAAAGATGCAGCAAGCAGCAGAACTTCACACACTTTTAAACTCACAGCACTTCCTTTGTCCCCTTAACTATTAAACTTATGAAGTCCCAAAAGAAATTCTGTGTCAATCTAATTCTGTTAATCTTTACACATTTGAGTAGCTTCAGTGGATTACAACAGAGCTCCTTGTGAAACTGTGGCTAGTCATGTTTCTAGCTTTTTGTATGTTAAACACGTGAGAATTTCAAAGCATCTGTCATTTACTGGGTAGTGACTAAACTTTCATGAATAAATTATGACAGAGTATCAAATGACAGGCAGGTGATTCAAAACAATTATAGTCCTACAGATGATTTCAGAATTACCTCTTTTTCTCACATCCTATGTTATGTAGGCCTCAGTACAAGATCTAAAAGATCTGCTTCTGTTGGAGGCTCTATTAACTCAGATGGTAAGAGCACAAGTCAAAAAAAATGTACTGGTGCTCAACAGATAACAAAGACCCTATTTTTAATTTTCCATATGTCTGTGTATATGCGTCTTCAGTTTGTAGTTTTGCAAGTACTTAACCACAGACTTAATGTGAATAACAGAGAGGTAAAAACAATCTCTAAGAGCATCAGCCTGGAGCTGGACACCATATATTTCCTAGGAAAGCTACCCATTCATTCGGAATATTGAGGAAAACTACAGTTTGTAAATCAGAAATGCATTTGAACTATTACTAAAGTAATTTAGTCATGTAGAGAAAATATTGTGTGACATACATAAATCTAATGCATAATGTAATAACTTATTAACAAGTCATACTGTTTTTTAATATGAATACATGATAATGACTCAAGAAAGAAGTATTAGTTTATCAAGTTGAAATATTATTGGTGACTCCATAGAAAAATGTACTTACATGAAACTTGCAATGACTGCTAGGGTAGCAGCTTTAAGGAGACATCTCCATCAAGATCTACAGCAGTCTGATGCCAAGATGATTTTTGCTTCTTTTATATACCTTTTACACAGTTCTGTGTATCCACAAGTATTAGCATGCATACTTGTAATTCTTAAGTCTGATAACTTAGCATAGTTCTACTGTTTTGTAGGGCCAGGAGACCAAACACCCCAAAAGACGTAAAGACCAGGAGACCAAACATTCTACTATGTTGGAGAACCAAGGTCCTCTTCTAGAACATATTCTGTAAACTAGAGATTAGCCCACCCAGGTGGGGGGGAAGATTCCATAGATGGGAAAAAATATTGCACCATCCACCCAAGCCCCCTTATTGGGTACCCTTATTAGATATGTTAATGTGTAAAGTCTATAAATTGTGTATGCTGTTTACAGTGGGGGGGCATTGCAACGTGTTCCACCTTGGCAAAGTGATGCATCGGTGGGATCCTATTAAAGATACCGAGGTAAACAACCCCCTAACCCCTTAACCATATCTGGCTTTCATTTCCTAAGACCAGGAAAAGACATCACTCAGACTCAAGCTGAAAAAAAGATCACTAAAGAACTGGAAAAAAAGAAAAATTGAAAGCAAAATGCTCTTATCAGAAGTGTTACTAACAGATCAAATTACAAGATCTTTCAGGAAGAAAATTTACTTTTGTAGTAGATCTGACAGTTCTACCTGGTGTTTGGAAGTCTGACTCATTCTCTACCTGTATGATGTTATATATTTATGGTAATGTTCTGAATCACAGTCTTGAATAATATTCAACAGCATACTTTTTGAAAATACATATTTACAAATAAGGAAAGCCATCTTTCAGAGAAATTCATTCAGCCTTCTGGATTAAGTTGATTTACATAAGCATTGTAGAAAGGAGAATTACCCCCTGGCGTTAAATTCAATCTCCACAGATGGTCTATTTGATCTGTTAATCAGATTTCCTGTATCCTTAGACAATATCTTAATTGGTTATGCCCTCATATTAAAAAAAAAAAGAAGAAAAAAAAGAGAGAGAGAGAGAGGGAGAGAGAATTATATTCAATTATTCTTAGGGAGGTAGGAATAAACATTTACATTCATATACTTTGTACAATACTGTGAAATTATATTAAACATAGTTCACCAGAACAGAAGAGTTACATAATACGAAACAGATACTGAAAGGTCTGTATGTTTTCAATTACTGTATTTTCTGTGTCAATTCTAGATGAAATATCTTCTTCAATTGTATCTATATTTTAGAAAATTTATTTTGTGACATTTCCAAACTATGTGGTTTAATGTGGTGAAATTTGCATACTTAGTGCAAAACTACGCCACATATTAGAGACTCCCTGGGTTTACCGTGGTACAGCACAAAATCTTCTGGTTCTTTTTCCACAGTTCTAGTAAAATCTTCAAAAACAGTCAGATATTTTAGTGAAGAAGTGTTGCGGTGATTCAAAGAATGTCTGCTGCCTGAGCGGGCTCAGGCAGCAGACACAAAACATCTCCCTGTTCTTTCACTTTGGGTGAGAAACCGTGTTACCCCCATGATCCTTTTCCCCACTTATTTGAATTATGTTAATCCCCCGATGCTCATTGGCTTCTCCCATGCATGGCAATGTCCTAGAACCTTCCCTGCTGCAGGGTCCCTCATTGGTTCCTTGTTGCCCCTCTCCTCCCACTGTAACTGTTACTGGTTTATGTACTGTCAGTCTACCTGTATGCTGTACCCCAATTGGTTTATTCATAGGTATCCCCCTCCCCTTTTACTTAGTATTTAACACTCTGTAACCGTTGTTCTGGGTTCTTCACCCCAGTTCTTCACCCCCTGTTCTTTGCCCCCTGTTCTTTGACCTCTGTCCTGGAGGAATAAACCTTCCTTGCTTTACCTTGAAGAACCCCTCCATCTCTCCTTCCTCTCCTGCGCCCTTAACATTGGGGGGCTAGTCGAGCCCTGAGTGCGAACTCGGCAGCCCTACTGCTCTGGAAGGGAGCCAGCCACCCCAGACCGGCTGTGGGAAGGTCGCTGCGCTCCTGGCCACAATGAGGTACCCTGAAGGGTGGTTGGGTTGGCACTGCAAAAAAGAAGCACTGTGGTTTTTTTCCTTCCTACAATATTTACAGAAACACCAGCAGCAGCAGCAGTGACTGAAGTAAGTCCAGGGCTGAGTTTTAGATTGGGCCCTACAGGGCTGTTTCTGAGTTCAGGGACAGTCAAACAGCAGCCCAGAGACCTCTCAGGACCTGGAAGTTCACAGCAGACAATCAGGTGAGCAGTGGTCAGCACTGGGGGGACTGCAGGAGATTTAAATGGCTCCAGGGAGCACAGTGAACAGAGTGGGAGGATCATTTCAGGAGGGCATGGCACTTCATGCAGGCAGGGCGAGCAGCACAGCGTGGTCTCCCATCAGCTCAAGAGAAGAGTTCAAGAATGGCTCCTGTTCTGCAGGGTGCTAAGCCAACTGTATGTATCAGAAAGGATGTGGCAATGAAAACAGAGCTGTTGTGGGAACACATCAGACTTCAGGCAGTGCTGGAGCCTGGCACTGGCATCAGAGCGTAACAGAGATATTACTTGTGTGAGGTGAGAGCAGGTAGACGGCCTATTGAGTTTAGTGGCACAACCCAAAGAGGAGGTGGAAAGGTTAAGGAGCACTAGAGGATCTGAGGAAGAGATTGTCTGGCAGAGCTGTTCCCTACTTGCTCTGAGGCAAATGTACTGGCCCAATGCATCTCATGAGGTGGAGGATCCTCTCTTCTCTCCACAGCAGGCAGGAGGGGACCTAGGAGATGGGGCAGAATGGAGATGGGTCGTTTCTTGGGGTGGCACATGAATCCACTCTTGGCCTCCCTCCCCACATCCCCCTACAGAATATGTATCAGATTCTGGAAACTGAGGGCCAGGAAGCTAACAGTCTAGATGAAGGACTATCTAAGGGGTTTCCTAAGCAGGTTCAGGCAACCAAACATATTGCAACAAGCTTTGAAAAGCAAAAAACAAAGGGTAATTGTTGTGGAAGACTCCCTGCTGAGGGGAACGGAGAGTTTGATATGCGGAACAGACTTAACCCACGGGGAAGAGTTCTTCCTCTCTGCAGCCCACTTAAAGGAAAGCTTCCTGATCTAGTGCAGCCTTCTGACTACTACGCTCTGTCAGTGCTCTGGGTGGGTAGGGACAAGACTGAAGGAAGAGTTCCTAGGGTAATCTAAAGGGACTTCAGGGCACTGGGGTATTTGGTTAAAGAAGTATGTGCACAGGTAATATTCTCCTCAAAATTCCTTCGGTGTTAGGGGAAAACTCTGATAGGAATAGGAATACTTGACTGATTACTAGATGGCTAAGAGGCTGGTGCCATAGGTGCCAGAGGGATTTTTGACCACGAGTCAGCATCTACGGCGCCAGGCCTGCTTATGTTGGATGAGGTACACCTGATTCAGAGTGGGAAAAGGATTATGGCCCAGCAGTTAGCAGGGCTGATTGAGCAGTCTTTAAACTAGATTCAAATGGGGAAGAAGATAAGATGAGGCTCATTAGAGATAAGCCTAGGAATGACATGTTTGTATTACCCCAGCTGAAGTACATCTACACCAATGCATGCAGTCTAGGAAACAAGTAGGAGGGGCTGGAAGCCCCTCAATTTGTATTGACATTGATAATGATGATGATGATGAAGATGACAAGGTTTAGTGCCTATGGTTAAAGATTGGGGAAGATCAGCAGGGTGGACGTCATGGTGGGAATCTGTTATAGACCCCCAACCAGGATGAAGAGGCAGATTAGGTGTTCAAAAAGTGGCTGGCAGAAGTCTCACAGTCACCAGCCCTTGTACTTGTGGATGACTTCAACCTGCCAGATGTCTGCTAGAAATACCACACAACAGAGAGAAAGCAGTCTAGGAGGTTCCCAGAGTGTGTGGAAGACAACTTCCTAACACAATTGGTAAATGAACCTTCAAGACGAGGTGCCCTGCTAGATCTGTTGTTTGTGAACAGAGAAGGTTTTGTAGGTGATGTGGTTGTTGTTGGCTCTCTTGGGTGGGGTGACCGTGAAACATTAGTGTTTTCTATACTGGGTGAAGTAAGGAGAACAAACAACAGAACTTCCACCATGGACTTTAGATCGGTGAACTCTGGACTGTTTAGGAGATTGATTGACAAAGTCCCTTTGGAGCCAGTCCTGGAGGGCAAAGGAGTCCGGGAAGGCTGGATGTGCTTTACAAAGAAATTTTTAAATATCCAGGAGCAGGCTTCCCCACGTGTAGAAAGACAAGTCATTGGGGAAAAGGCCCAACCTGCTTAAACAGAGAACTTAGGCTGGATCTTTGAGGGGAAAAAGAAAATCTATGTTCTCTGGAAGGGGAGATAACTAGGGAGGACTATAAGGATGTTGTGAGATCATGTCGGGAGAAGATTAGAAAGGCAAAAGCCCAACTAAAATTTAATTTGTCCACTGCGCTTAAAGACAACAAAAAAGTTTTTCTATAAATACATTGGCAGCAAATTATAGTCAAGGCAAGTCTCCATCATTTGTTGAATATTAAGAGTAGTGTAGTATCAGGGATGAGGAAAAGGCAGAGGTACTTAATGTCTTATTTGCCTCAGTCTTTAACACCAAAACCAGATGTCCTCAGGACACCCAGCCCCCAGAGGTGGAGGGAAGGAATCGGGAGCTGGATGAAGCCTTCGTACTTGAGGAAGAGATTGTGAGCGACCTGGTATGCCATTTAGACACTGAGACGGTCTATGGGCCTTGGTGGGATCCACCCCAGAGTAATGAGGGAACTCGTTAAAAACTTGCCAAAGTACTCTCAATCATCTGATGGATACCAGCAGTCCTGGTTAATTGGAGAAGCTCCAGACTGCTGTAAATCAACAAATATAGCACACATCTGCAAGAAGGGTCAGAATGATGATCTAGGGAACGACAGGACTGCCAGCATTAACTTGGTTCCAGGCAAGGTTATGGAAGAGAACATTCTGAATGCCATTGTATGGCATGTTCAGGACAACCACGGAATCAGGCCCAGCCAACACTGATGTACAAAGGTCCTGCTGGACCAACCTGATCTTCTTCTACAGCAAAATGACCTACATGACTTTGTAGATGAGGTAAAGATTGTGACTGTTGTCTATATAGACTTCGGTAAAGGGTTTAACACTGTCTCCTATAGCATCTTTTTAAACAGACTGGTTGCTTGAGCCTTGCTCGTGTTGTAGGTAAAATTTGGCTGGATAGTCAGGCCCAGAGAGTGGTGGTAAAGGGAGCTAAATCCAGTCGGTGTCTGGTCACGAGCAGCATTCCCCAGAGCTCAGTTTAGGGGCTGGTCCTGTTTAACATCTTTATTCATGTGGGCATCTGTACTCCACCCTCAATAAATTTGCAGATGACACCATGTTGGGTGGAAGTGTTGATCTGCTTGAGGGTGTCATTTATATAATATAAAATATTGGCTTTTGCATTTTTTTGTGACTAAGTTCAAGTTATTAAATTGTTAGATTGTTAATAAAATTAATTGCTAATTAATTGTTTAAAAGTTTCTACCCTGTTACACCCCTGTACCCAGAATTTAAGTACAGCCTATTAATTTGATATCAAAAACCTTACAATATTCTGTTGCCCGTCTGTATTTTTCCTTTTGAGTAGGGGCACCTTTTTAACCTCTTCCTCAAAACGAGTTGGGTTGGCAATTGCCATTTTTAAACATAAGTTTGAGTCCTACACTAGTAGAACATAATTTGTTGGTAACCTATTTTATTTTAACCTTCCCTTTTCCTCCCCTGTTGGTTAGAAGAATTTGTGTATTGATCTTTAGGAGTTTCATGATGTTTTAAGAATAAGTATGAGTTTATTTAACGTTTTAAAAGTGTGTTGAGTCCTAGCTGAGTTCAAGCTTCCACAGTAAAAACAGACCCTCAGAAGTAACCAGAAGCTATTTTTAGCCCTCGACCGGTAACCTGCAACTTAGCTCCATAGCAACCTGGAATATTAATGAGGACTTTTCCCGCCATTAGAATTGGAAGAAGCTACCCCCTAGAAAAAAGCAAGCCATTGGCAGGAGGACATTACCTCATTCCAGGACACCACCAATCATCTTGGACCATGGGGGCTGGACAGTGGGCGGTCATGGGAAGGACCAAGGGGGTATAAAAACCCCCGACAGAGGACAGTGTGTGCTTTTCTGCCTCCATGTTAGCTGCTGGTAGAGCCTGGCACTGTGGTTTATGGGCCTGCACCTCTTTTGAGGGACTTTTTAAACTTCTTGGCTTTGGAGTAGCTGAAGCCACCCCAGCGCTGCAGATCTCTGCCCTGGGCAACAAGCCGGTTTGGCATCCCAGGTCTCTGATCACTGTGGACCTGGTTTTTGATTTTTTTTATTTTCCCAGTTAATTTTCCTGCATTGTTTCTCTTTAATAAATTACTTTTAATTTTAATCATCAAGAGTTGACTCCTTTTTTTATGACAAGGGTAAGAAGATTGTACAGAGAGATCTTGACAGAGTAGATCGATAGACTAAAATTGACTGCATGAAATTCAGTAAGGTGAAGTGCCAGGTCCTGCACTTGAGTTGCAACAACCCTAGGCAGTACTACAGGCTTGGATAAAAGTGGCTTGAGAACTGTTCGGCAGAAACGGACTTGGGAGTGCTGCTCAACAGCCAGCTGAACCTGAGACAACAGAGGGCCAAGGTGGCCAAGAAGGTCAGTGGCAAGTGGCCTGCATCAGGAATAGTGTTGCCAGCAGAAATAGGGGAGTGATCATCCTCCTGTGCTCAGCATTGGTAAGGTAGAACCCTGAGCACACTGTGTTCAGTTTTGGGCCTCTCGCAGCACGTTCTTATAAGGAATGGGTGAGGAAGCCGGGTGTGTTTAGTCTCAAGAAAAAGAAGATCAGGAGAGACCTCATTTCTCTCAACAACTACCTGAAAGGAGGTTTAGTGAGTTGGAGACCAGTCTCTTTTATCATGCCTACAATGAAAAGACAAGAGGAAGTGGTCTTAACCCGAGGAGGAAGATTCAGATTGGATACAAGAAAAAAATTTTCAGTGTTAGAGGGGTAAGGCATTGGAATAAGTTGCCTAGGGAGGTGGTGGAATCACCATCCCTGGAGGTAGATACCTGGATCTGACACAGGATGATGTGCTTTAGTGGTTTAGAGGTTACAGTGGCAGTGCTAGGTGGATGGTTGGACTGGGTCATCTAGAAAGTCTCTTTGAATCTTGGTGATTCTATGATTCTATTTGAGACAACCACCACTGTTACACTACTAAGTCCAGTAATTTGCCTTTGAGCAAGAGAATGTGCAAGACACAGAATACTAGATTTCTATTCTCACTCCTTAGCCATGAGACCACTCCTCCTCTTTGTACTAGTTGGAGGACATTAAGTGATTTGATTTGCATAGAACTATTATAGCCATTTCTCTTTCCAAATCAATTAGTGTTTGTTTATAGTATTCCTTCACTCCTTTTCTCAGTCTTTACTCTGTAGGATTTCCAGCAATCCTAAGACAAGATTTGCATTCTTACAGACAATTTCAAGTGATTAATTTATGCAGACAAAAATTCATACAAGAAGGACAGAACATGACTATTGCATTTGGAAAGAAGAGAAGCAACCTCCATGCATGGGAGCTTGTAAAAATGAAAAATTGACTTAGTAACCATAACTACACTATAAGCACCTGTTTATAATGCTGATTCCAAATTGTTGAACAGCTGCCAACATTAGAGTACATACTCTTAAATTCAGGCATGTATCTGCCAACTACTGCATTAGCTAAACACAGTTCTTATATTAGTCACTGAAGTTTTGAGAAGCATTTTAAGAGTCAGGGTGATGGTTGAACATTATGATTAGGTAAAAATTGCTATTTGAATCATAACGGATTATGCAGGATACTTCTTTATGTCCATTTTATCTACAGCTGATAGTTCTAAAATAAGATTATTGCATCAGCAACATGGATTTGTTTGAAAATTGATGGGTATGGTATTGTATTGAAAGGTGTCTGTGTCTGTTAGATTGCATGTTCTTATTTTTGGTGAATATGTGCTATCACTGCATGGATGAGTGGCAATGCACTTTTGCAATTCTGTTGACATAAAGACTCAAATGAATTGACCAAAGTGAGTGAGAAGTCCTATTCAGTATTCAGTAAAACATGTATCCATTTTGGACAGCTTCCTAGAATTGTCGTGTCAGGTAAGGCTCTTGCAGGAAGCCAATTCCTCAGCTGGTTTAAATAACGCCTGCATGCCTTACCTTGGCTCTTCCTCACATAATTTCCTTTGCTTAATTTTCTTACTTTTTCATTTATAGGGTGTTTTTTTTTTACTTACTTAATGGATATTCACATAACAATGGCACTGAGGTTAATACTTCAAAGTTCAAACACTATATAAATGTCCAACATTTACCTAATAGCTGGCATATAGATTTTTTTTACAAGCACAGTTTATGTCAGCACCTATGAGTTTTTAATTTGTTAAGCACAGCAAAATTTGTAGTATGGAAAAAACTTAATCATAAATTCATAAAAGAAGGAATAATATTCTCAACTAAAAGTTGTGTACTAAAATCAGTAGACTAGAATTTATAGAAGGACATAGCTTTCATTAGTATCCTATTTATCTTATCAAATTGCATGGATTTTTTATATTATTGGTCCTTAAGATTTTACATCTTTATTGCTTTTGAAGGCTATAGTACTTTTTCCTCTGTGATTTTGCAAAAACACATGCTCCTTTAGCCTAAGTAAAACAAAGATTTTATATTCTTTAATTTAATAGCCTGCAAATGCATTTGTTATTAAATGTTTAGTGTCCATATCCTGCACCCAAGAAATAGTAAACTTATTAATTATTTAAGCAGAGAATCATTTGAGATGCTGGCAAGAAATATCACTGTCATATGGCCAAACAATGGTATCTACAATGCTGAGTCTAAAAACTGTGAGCAGCACCTGTCTTGCTTTCATTTTTCAGCCATCTCAGAAATTCTGTTGAGGAAATAAACAGCAAATGAATATTGTGACTGGATTGCCTAATATCTTGGATGTCACTGACTGTACATAGAAAACATCTACCTTTTTAGAATTTTATCGTTGCCCAAAATAACTGCAACTAACATAAATTCTATATAAATTTAAAATTTTGTCTCATTGTAAGGAGCTGCATGGCAATAGTTTAATATGAGTAAAAGGAAAAGAAAATAGAATGCCAATTTCATCATCAAATGGTAAACAAGATACTGGCTGTGATGTATTTTTTTGTAAGGCTGTCACAGTAAATATGCTCAAGTGGAATGAAAGTGATTGAAGGGTATCAAGAACATTTTATGGTTTTCTTGCAGGCATTGCAAAAAATCAGTATGTACTCATAAGTTAACACTGCTGTAGGCTTAGGGAGACTAGTAAAAAAGTTGAAGACTTTTGTCACATCCCATGAAAATAATTTAAAAAATAATAAAAGATCTATGAGGAATTGATGAGATTTTAAACCAGTATCTCCCTTAAAAACAAATTACTTTCCCCTATATTAGCATCTCTAGGTTTGCTGTGCTGCATGAGGTTACATAAGGATTCTAATATCATAAGGCAATTCAAGAGCTGTGGTATTTGATACACATGAAAGTTCTATACAGGAATTTTTTAACATCTGTTATATTAATATTTAAGAGTAAATTATCATTAAGCCCAAATACTGCACTGGCAAATAGATATCTCTCTGATCCTCTATATTTCTTGAGTCAATAATTACAACAAAATAGGTCAAACTTAGCTGCACCTAGAGCACATTTCAGGGACTATGGCTCTGAGAATTTAAAATACAGGGTAGAAGAGAAGAAGCATAGGCTGAACAGAGGGTCCAGGACTGGCAATGGAGACTTTACTGTTACAAACAGTCTTCTGTTGTGCCATTAAATAATTTCAGACCAGGAATGGAAAATATCAAGTTCAGGTGAAAACAAAAAGGAAAAATAAAGAACATCCTAGAATGAGGAAGAAGAAGCTAGCCACAGCAACATCATCCTTCTGGTTGAAGAACTCAGGTCTATCACTTCTTGTTGTTCAGCTCTGTTACGAATGGACGTGGAGGGTTTAGATAAGCCTTTGCCTTTTGCCCAGGCCTCTGGCAGCAGGCAATAAATTTATGGAGGTGGGTCTATTCTAGAATGAATGATTTATTTAATAGACAAAAAACTAACGGACATAAGACTTCAAACAAACTAATACTACGCAGGAATAATGACAAAAAGAGACTACAAGTAGGTAAATACAGCGCAAGGTTTAAAGGTGCCTATTAATGTTACAACTAGCAAAGAAAGAATATAACTTAGGATTCAATGTATCTTACGATCCAATTGTTGATGGGGCACACACATCGAATATCTTTTCGCTCACTCTCCAGAGAAGTAACCACAGGACCTGCTTCCAGACTCCAGGGAGAAGTCTCAAACACTTTCAGGGTGTGTGTGTAGGAGGCTTCTGCCTCTGATAACTCTTGTGTCTTTTGTAGTTTGTAAAACAGTGTCTCTTAGTCAAGAGTATTTCCTTTATCTCTTCCCACATCTGCTCTCCAGACTAAGATGTTGGTTTTCAGCTGAGGTCTGAGCCCTTTTGGTGCCAGAGATGACTGCTTGCTGGGCCTTTTAGCCCCTGGG
>VZTG01004161.1:4958-54085 GCA_013397845.1 Melanocharis versteri
CCGCCCCGGACTCACACGTCCAGCAAAACCTTTAGATTAATTAAGGAATGGTTAATTAACAAGAGGATCAAACTGCACACGGCTTTGGAGATGCAGGGGTGGGTGTCCTGGAGGTGTGCAGGGGAGCTCCCCCGATCCCGGGATCCAGGTGAGGGAGGATCCTGCCTGGCTTAAGACACTTTCCTTACTTCAGGCTCCAGTTCAGGGTCAGGCTCTGAGTGGGGTCGTTTTCCAACCAAGAAGCAGCTCAATGGTTTTTGTTTTGTTTTGTTTGTGTTGTTTTTTGTGGTTTTTTTTCTTTTTTTTTTCTTTTTTCTCTCTCGTTTTAATGAGTAATTTGGAATAGGAAAGTCACAGGAGATGAGGGAGGGAGGGAGATGAGGTGGGAGAGGACGTTCTCCCCCTCCTCCAGTTTAATAAGCACCAGAGTATTCAAGTCTGTCCGTTGGGAATTCTGAGCCGTGGCTGCAGTCAGCAGGCAGAGACTAAACCTTTCTCATAAGAGCAGCGTCGTTTGGGCTGGGGTCCCTCATCGTCATCATCCTCCTCCTCGTCCTCCTCCTCATCCTCCTCCGAGGATGAGCTGTCCAGTGTTAAATCCCTCACGTCCGCCGGGGCTTTGCCGTTCTCGCCGGTCCCGTTGGGAGTGGCCAGGAGCCCGTTCACGTCCGAGGAACCTGGGACGGGGGGAGGAGGAGGTGAAACCCCTCGTGTCCACGTCAGGGAAGGATCCAACACTCCTGGCTGGTCAGCCTGGACAAGGGAAGGCTCCAGGGAGAGCTCAGAGCCACTTCCAGAGCCTAAAGGGGCTCCAGGAGAGCTGGAGAGGGACTGGGGACAAGGGATGGAGGGACAGGACACAGGGAATGGCTTCCCACTGCCAGAGGGAATACTGGGGAGAAATCCTTCCTTGTGAGGGTGGGCAGGCCCTGGCACAGGGTGCCCAGAGAAGCTGTGGCTGTCCCTGGATCCCTGGAAGTGCCCAAGGCCAGGATGGACGGGGCTTGGAGCAGCCTGGGACAGTGGAAGGTGGATCATCACTGGATGATCCTGCAGGTCCCTTCCAACCCAAGCCACTCTGGAATTCTGTCATTTCCCCGAGGGGTCTCCAGCCTTTGTCCCCAGGGAGACTCACCCAGAACCAGGATCGGACACTGAGGGCTGCAGCTCCGCTCCTTCTCGGCTCGGATGGGGCACCAGGAGCCATCCACCAGGTACTCGATCTCATCTGCATCTTCACATTCTGTCAGGATCTTGGACAGGAGCCTGCGGAGGGGACACGAGCAGCTGTCACAGCCCTGGCACTCAGCAGGGCGTGTGCACTGACCCTGGATCCAAAAGGACCCTGGTGCTGGCTCCTGAGCTGAGAGCCCTCGGAGCCATGGACTTTATTCCCCATAAAACCAGTGCAGGTTCTGACAGCGCAAATCCATCCCAGCCCTTCCTGTCCATGCACCTAAACCATCAACTACCAGCTTAATTAGGTGCAATTAAAGACACTTTTGCCTCTTCACCCAGTTTCCCAGGCAGGCAGCTGCTGCCCCATCCCCTGGGACATTCCCAGGGACGTTCCCAGCGAGGCTTTAGAAGGTGAGATGTCCCTTGGCATTAGCAAATCAGCAATCCAACAAGCAGCACTTCCTTCCCGGTTTTATTTCCCAAATCTCCACAGAAGCCATCAGAACAACATTCCTGTAAGAGGACGACCATGAAACCATGAAAATAACCTGGAATGAGGCCCTGATTCCAGAGAAACTGGGAACTTGCTTTATTCCCTGTGTCCCAGCGTTTGCCTGGGATGTTTATTTGGAAATGCTGCTCTGCCAGGCCTCACTCCCTCCTGGACTTGAGCATTTTCCTGCAGGAGGAAGGAGAACTCCCAGTGCAAAGTCTTCCAAGCTCAGGAAAACTTTGTGGCACCCCAGTGGGAGAGTTCCAGCTTTCCCCAGCTCCTGTAGGAATTGTTTCCACAGCCAATCCCATCACCCAGCACAGCAACCACCAAGCTGCAGCTCCCAAAAAGCTGCCGAGGCCCTGAGGATGCCAGACCCGACCAACCACCTCCTCCCTGCTCGGGAGCCTGCGGCTCTTTCCTGACTCCCAGCACCCAGCTGAGTGCCAGCTTCCCTCTCTCACTTCCAGGGAATCTGGGAAGGATTCACCCAATAGAACTGGCAGCAAACCCCAGCCCTGAGCAGGGACAAAAGTCTGCTGAGCCTCCCCCAGTGACATCCTGCTCCTCCTTGTGCAGGACACGGGCACGGCTGACCCGTGGGGGTTCCACAATCCAACCCCTCGCAGCTTCCCCTTCATCTCTCCCCTGTTAGAGATCTCCAAGGAACTGGATTTTCCTGTCAGGCTTGGCCAGGGGACAAAGCAAACAGGTTATCTGTGCTGAGGCTGCTGCAGGCTGCCTGGAAAGCCACAGCTCCTGGATCTACCCAGGGCCCACAAAGGCAGCGACGCTCCAGGAACCCTCGGTGAGGCTGGGAACAGACTGGTCTGCTCACTTCCCGGTGCCAGGGGAGCTGGAGGCACCCCAAACACGGCTCCAAACTCTCCCTGCTCTTGAGGGAACCTGCAGAGGAGGCCAATCACACAGCCATGAGGGTGGAGATCATTTCCCAGCAGGCAGGAACCACGTGTGTTGTTCCACCAGTCCCTGGCCAGCACCACCACCATGTCGGTGGTCCCAGTCCACAGAAGGCTCCCAGCATTTGGGGGCAACAAAGCTGCTTCCAAACCCACCCCAGAAGTGCTGCAGCACAAGGCTGTGCCCTCCCAGCACATTCCCACTTGCTCTTAACACACCAAAACACTGAAACCACAACGTTATGCACCAGGAGAATAAACTTTCAACGGTTTCAAGGTGAACTTCAACCAAGAGCTGGATGCTGCACCCAGTGGGGAAGGAGAACTCACCCATCAATGATGAGCTGGTCGTAGGGGGCAGGTTTGTCACACACAGGGCACATCCATGTGGGCTTTTTCTCATTCATCTGTAGGTAGAAGACGGCATCAAAGCACTGCAGGTGTGCACAGGTCTCGGCCCGGCACGGCACTGACAGGCGCATCTTCACCAGCTGTGGGACCAGAGAGAGAGCATCAGCCAGGACACCCAGCAAGGAACCCCCAGATCCCCTCAGAAGGAGAAACATTTGTGAGTTTGCAAAGCTGGCCTGGGAGTACAGTTTGGGTTCTTGACAAAACCAGACTAAAACTGAGCTGGAACCCCTCAGCTCTGGAGCAAACTGGGAGAGCTGGGGGGGTTCAGCCCTTCCAGTGCCTAAAGAGGCTCCAGGAGAGCTGGAGAGGGGCTGGGGACAAGGGATGAAGGGACAGGACACAGGGAATGGCTTCCCACTGCCAGAGGCAATATTGGGAAAGAATTCTCCCTGTGAGGGGGGGGAGGCCCTGGCACAGGGTGCCCAGAGAAGCTGTGGCTGCCCCTGGATCCCTGGAAGTGTGCAAGGCCAGGCTGGAGCAGCCTGAGGTAGTGCAAGGTGTCCCTGCCCCTGGCAGGGGGTGGCACTGGATGGTTTTAAGTTCCCTTCCAACCCAAACTCTGATTCCTTGACGGCTCTGCAGGGACTCACCGGACAGATGAGGGACACTCGCACACCGGTGGTGGCGATTTCACTGTCTGGGTCCAGGCGTAGCTTCTCTTTCACTGCAGGGAGAGCAGAGGGCACAGCATTTAACAAAACTCAGCCCCTGGCAACACGGTGCAGCACAGGGGAAGCAGCTCACCCCAGCCCTGGGCTGTGCATGGATCATTTTCCTGCCAGGGAGGGAATGAGCACATGGATTCAGCTCCAGCCTGGGCACGGTGGGGTTTATTCCCTCCTGAGCTCAGTGGCAGCAGGGTGGGGGGAAATGGCTCCCCGACACTTCCAGGTCAGAGCAAGTCCCCCACAAGTGAGCAAACAGTCACACTGAGAGGGAAAACACATCCCGTCCCTTCTCCATCAGGTTATCAAGCCTCCTCTCAGCACTGCTGGGCTGTCACTGTTCGGCCCCTACGCTGGCCAGCTCCTTTATTCCAGAACATTCCACAGGAAGCACAAACAGGCCCAGAGGTGCACAGGCACACAGCTCAGAGCAAGGCAGCCATGCAAAACCAGGCACAGCAGCCACCCAGCACAGATCTGGCAAGAATCAGATGGTAGGAGAGGAGGAATCCTGCCCCTGCTGCTGCAGCCTGAAAGGAAAACCCAGAGGAGCAGCAGGGAAATCAAAGCAAGCAGCAGATGGGCAGGTCCCACGTGTGCAGGTCCCACACCAAGGTGCAAAAATCAACAAAACGAGCTTTGAACTGCTCCCCAAGTCCTGAGGAGGAGCTGCTGCTCCCACTGCTGTCTGCAACTGCCTCTGACACTTCCATCACCGTTTTTCTTTGGAGCAACTCAACCATTTCTTTTGACCTTTTCAGATCATAACAAGATGTCTCCAGACAATGAGGCTACATGCAGCTCTGCAACACCCAGCTTTAATTAGAGAGTGACTTCTCAGATGTGAAATTCCCAGGAGATTACAAGATTTGGGCTTGTTTTCCTCACATTAGGAGCCTTTTCATCCAAGCTTAATTTTTTATGAAGTTCTTTGTAAGAGCCTTCTCTGTGCATCAATTACTGGGAGACATTGGAAGGAGAATTTTCTAGGATCTCCTGATCAGGATTTTGGATCCAAAGCCATAATCTGTTCTCAGACAATGTTCCTGTATTAAACTCTACAGAATTTTATGCAAAGGAAGATGAGTCAGCAGTGAGATGTGACTGAAGCCAAAGGGCAGCCTCAGTGACAGGGAATTATTTGCAGAGCAGACCAGAGCTAGAAAAGCAAAGTTTAGGAGCTCCTCAGGTTGGCCAGTTCCAGATATCCAAACAACTTCCAAGCAGGAAAACACAAAGGAGCTGACGTAAGACACTGCTCTTATTTGGTTTTATTTTAAGTCACCAAATACAACTGATCCCTGCCCTGAAATCCAGGTGTCCAGGCTGGATACACCTGGAATCACCTTCCCTGTGAACTGCAATCCACCTCCAAGACTGACAGGCTGAGAAAGTTCAGCCTGGAGAAGAGAAGGTTGAGTAGAGACCTCCCAGCAGCATTCCAGTCCCTGAAGGGGTTCCAGGGATGCTGGAAAGGGGCTCTTCCTCAGGAACTGTAGTGACAGGACAAGGGGAATGGCTTGAAGAGGGGAAAGTGAGGTTAAGACGGGTAGAAGGAATTCCTCCCTGTGAGGGTGGGCAGGCCCTGGCACAGGGTGCCCAGAGAAGCTGTGGCTGCCCCTGGATCCCTGGAAGTGCCCAAGGCCAGGCTGGACGGGGCTTGGAGCAGCCTGGGACAGTGGCAGTGACCCTGCCAATGGCAGGGTGAGACTGGATGAGCTTTAGGTCCCTTCCAACCCAAACCATTCAGAGATTCCCTGAATGTTTCTTATCCTTGATAAGAGTTTTCCAGGATCTGGACAGTTTTAAAGACCACCAGGATCCACAGGGTCAGTTCTCCCACGCAGAACCAAACAGTGAGAAGGTTTTGTCCAGCAACAGGAAGAACTGGAAATCTTCCAGACTCATGAGCTCCAAGTCAGATTCCACCGTGGAAAGGTAATTTCCCCTCATTTCCAGTAATGTTTTACATGTGCCTCATACCAGGATGATTTACCTGAGTGGTTTGGGATAAGCATCTCTGGGGACCATCTCTTCTCTGAAGCTCTCAAGGCATATCAAAGTGCTGCTGGTGACGTCCCACTGCCACCCCAAGGACTGCCAGGGACTGGGGCAGCAGGACATTGTCACCAGGATCCCTTGCTCCAGAAATCTCCTTTGGAAATCCCGAGGGTCAGTGCTGCTCATACTGACTCAGGTGAAGGCATGAAGCCCTTCCAGTCACAACGACACCGGCACGACACGACCTGGCACAAATCCTAAATCCAACTACAGAGCTGCTGCACGGCCACCAGAACCACGGGTTTGGGGTGACCTCCCACGACTCACACAGCTCAGCAAGTCTGTTCAGATAAAAAGGGGGGGTTTACACAGCTGGAGGGAAGCAGAGGTGGGAATGGTGGTGGTTATTCCCCAGCAGGCTGCAGACAGGCCCCTTCCTGAGCCACTCACCCAGCGCTTTGCAGAGCTCCGGGTGTTTGATGCCGATGGTTTTCAACCTCTGCAGCAGCTCTGCCGAGGTCATCTGCCGCACCAGGTACAGCCCCACCGAGTAGCTCTGGGGAGGGAGGGAGAGGAGGGTGAGCAGGTGGCTCTGCAGGGCTGCCCGGGCCGTGCTGGGTGTCCCCGGGGCTCTCACCTTGCCGTAGTTGCCCCAGGTGACCGTGATGCGGTTGGTGGCCGCTGACAGGTACATGAGGTGGGTGAGGTTGATGGGCCTGCAGGGCCTCTTGGGTTCCACCCCGGGCTTGTTGGAGGGGTAGTAGCCCTAAAGCAGCAAGGTGAAATACAGATATTTGCTTTTCACTCAAGGTACGTCTGTTGATCAGCTCCACTAAATTGCACTCAGCCCCAGGTCTCAGGGATGGGTTTTTTGAGCTGAATACAGCTGGAGCTCAGGATGGAGCCTTTACACAGAACAGTTCATTAACAACTGGAGAAAATTAGCTTTAAAGCAAGCAGTGCACTTCTGTAGTCTGGCATTCATCAGGAAAGCAATTTCCTTCTAAATTCCACAAATTTTCCTCCCAAATTCCCCACATTTTCCTCCCCAGCCCCCCAGTCCTTACCGGCACGGAGCAGTAGCTGTGGTTCACCTTGACGGCGATGTTGGGAGGGTACTGATCCTCCTGAGGGGAACTGGTGTCTGTGTAGCAGATTCTGGGGGGGAAACAACACATCCCATAATATCCCAACACTCTGCACAGCTCCCACAAGCCCCATCCCCACCCCAATCTCTGCTCCCTCAGCAGAGCCCATCCAGGTAGGTCTCTGCTGTTTCTGCACCAGGTTCAAAAGTGGAGTTCAAGACATTTCTGTGAGGCCCAGGAACAAAAAGTTCACTGGAAATTCTCTCTGGAGCCATGAAACCCATGCTGGAACTCGCTGGGTTTTGCTGGGACATTCCCTCCTCCCCTGCTCTGCCCCTGGTGTTCAGTGAACCCAGCCCAGACTTACCTGAGCACCACCTGAACCGATTTCACACCGGGTTGCAACTCCCTGGTCAATTAAAGAACAGAAACTTCAAATTAATTATGTAAAAAAACCCAAATCCTACCCCCCCACCAAAAAAATCACCCAAATCAGCTGCCAGACTCAATAACTTTAGTTGTTCCTAATTTTTTTAATAGACCTTTAAAAAAATTACCTCACAGAACTTTATTTAAATTGTACAATTCCCCCTGCAAGTATCAGTGGCCCTGTAATTATTTTTTTTTTCCTGATGCACCAACTCACAGCTTTTCTCTGGGTTTTTAAAACTGTTCAGATGCCTTCTGGTGATTTGTGAGAATTTATAAAAACTAGGTTTTAAGGTCAGGTTTACCTGACAGTGTTCAAGACTCTCTGTGTTTAATTATTCAGCTGAAGCTGTTCCTGCAAACCAAGGGACTGAGTATTAAGGCCCCACTGTGAATATTGCAACTTCCATCAGGGCTATTCCTGACAGGATTTTAACTGGAATCAGGAAAGAAATGGAAAACAGAACAAGGGTATTTTACTAGGAGGCAAAATAACCAAGATATTCTTTCTCCAGCTCTATAATTTTACCATGAAGAGAAATATTTAAAGGTTTTATGCTGAATTTTTGGAGGAATTCTTCTGCATGAAGGCAGCAGGTCAGCCAAGAGGAAACCTCCCTCCCTGCCTGCACGGCCACCTCTGAGGAGAGTCTTTGTTGGACTCAAAAGTTTCGTCTGACAGAGGTCAGGGTAAATCCTAATCCGAGATGTTTCCTCAGGCAGCTCCTGCAGCCTCCTCCCCACCACGGAAGTTTCCTTTCAGATGCAAACGGCCTCGAACTCTGCCTTTTGAACCCGGCATGCAAAGGAGAGGCTGCAGACACTCACAGCACCAGCCCGGCAGAGAATTGAGGTCACTGATGATTTCATCCCCTGTTCCTGCCCCAATGCACCATTCCAGAGGGAGATCAGAGCAGCACGAGTGGAACTGAAGGGCCTGGATGGGTGAATTTGCTCCCCCAAAGCTCTTTGCTCTACATGAGGAGCAGCCTGATGTCCTCACACAAACCCCGTTTCCTTGCAGAGAACAAAAGCTTCCACAGGCAGGGAACACGCAGGAATTGTGGAATTATGCAGCTGCGTTTTCTCCAACTGTTAAGAGCCAGTGAGGAGTACCTGGAATTTCTGATCAGCTCCACTTGTCTCGGTGTTAATGCAAAAATGCACGGACTTTCCTGAAGCTTCTCATTATTCTGTGGAACTGAGGAGGCAAGAAAAGAGCGTCCATCAAACTGAGAACAGCAGCTCTGAGCACGAGGTGATTGTTATGCTCTGTTTATCTCCAAGCCTTGTTTTCTCCCACACCCAAGAATTCCAGATTTCACCTGTTTTGGTAATTCTACTTTGATTAGAGCTTTGCTCATTTATTGCTCACTGTTCAGTACAACCAGCACAGGCTTTGGATTTGATTTTTCTCTCTTTTTTAAAATTCTTTTTCCTCCCCTCAGATAACTCGAGAGCCATCAGTTCACCACATCAGTGGTGTCACAGTGTGACCACATCCTCAAGAAGCCCAAGAGGAGACCTGAGCCTGACACAAAAGCACGAAACCACCAGACTGAGCAGGCAGGTTCTGGAAGAGAAAGAAAACAACCCCAACAACAAAAAAGATTAGCTCAGATAATAAAAAAGCAGCACAAAAAGCAGCTGGAAGAGACAAAACACGACTTCCAACCCCCTGACCTTGAGGGTGGGACAGGAGCTCACCCTCAGAGAGGCTTAGCGAGAATCCAGCTTTAACTGTGGCCTTTTGCACACTGATAATTTTAAGATCAAGTGCATTTAATGTGGGGAAAATGAAGCTTGAGACGTGGGAAACTTTTGTTACAACCTTTACTTCAATTCAATCGTGTTTTATTTTCAGGTTTGTGTCTCCAAGCAAAGTTCAGACCCTGAGCTGCTGAAAGTCACGGGAGGAACACAAAGAGGAAGTGCTAAAACAGCTTTTTAAAAATTATTTAGCAAGAATTGGGTGTTTCGCTTTGCCTCACTTCCATTGCAAGGTTATTCCAAACCACCAGGATTTCAGAAGTAAGAAAATGCACTTTTGTATGAAAAAGAAGAGCTGAAGGAAGGATAAAACCTCAGCAGCTCTTGGAAGACCTGGTGACAGCTTGAGTCACTCCAGGTGCTTCCCTTCGGTCCCTTTTCTGCTTTAAAAATGCAAATGAAGCTTGCAAAAATAAATTTTAAAAGTAATAATTAAGATGTCTTTATGGGACTTTTGTTTAATTCCAGTTTCCATCCAAATATCTCCTGACAAAAACATCCAGCACAAAATAAAGCATTTTACGAGGTATTTTTAGCAAGTGATGATCGACAAGGACAATAACAAAAAGTAATTTTAATGTTTCTGATTAAGAAACTGCCCATAAACAGAGTCCTGCTGATTGTTCAGCCACACAAAGACAAAGCAAACCTGATTAGGAAAAGTGAGAGGCTGCTCATGGTTTATTTTGCATTTATATCAGCTCACTCTTTCTTTATAAAAAATATAAACTGCTGCTGGAAAAGAAGCCCAAAATCTGAGAAGTGCAACCTCAGGGTGCCTCATCAGGTGTTCAGCTATTACTGAGCAGGCAGGAAAAGCAATTAATTTTTATTTAAAGCTAAATATTGTAAGATAATGGAATTTTACCCTTTTTCCAGGGCTGATGCCTCTGGACACTCCTCAGGCTTTCAGGAGGGCTGCTGGGATCACTTTAATTTAAAAGTTGCCAAAAGCCGGAGATCAATTTCTAAACTTCAGAGTGAGTCAAGGCTCAGAACTTCTTGAACCCACCAGGAATTGGCCAACTTTATCCCAGACTTCAGCCCAGTGCAACTGTAATGGATTCCCATTCCGACCTCACCTGCTCCAGCAGGCAGGGAAAATAAAGACTGATTTCAGGGTTTTAGGGTTGGTTTTTTTTCTCTGGGTTTTATTTTCAGGTTTATTTTGAACATCTGCTGGTTTCTGTCCAGTCCTTCCTTGGACACCTCCAGGGATGGGGATTCTACAGCAACTAGAGACTGTCACAGCAAATATTTGGGACAAAAATCATTCAGAATCCCTCAGAGCACATCACTGCCACCAAAACCACTGAATTCACTCTGTTTTATCCCAAAAACTGCCAGAGGAAAGCACAGAGATCAGCTTGGGTAGCACAGAGCTCACACAAATCCTCCCCTGAACTCCTCCAAACAGGAGACACCTCAGGATTCATTCCCTCTCAAAGGGATTGGATCAATCCTCATTTCAATCATTATCCACCCACGAGAATTGCAGAATTTCACAAAATCAGAACAATTCTTTCATGTTGACATCCTCAGCCCAAGCAGAGAGTGTCCATGGACACAACTCAGGTATTAAACTCCATCCTTAAATCCCCTCCAATCGGGTGTGCACTGCCCAAATCTGGGATTTCAGCTGGCCCACAACGGACCTAATTTATCTGTTTTCAGCTGCAGCCCTCCTGTCTCCAGGAATAACAGTCATTTGAGAATTCCCCAGGGGATCTGCTTCCCTGCAGCCCAACGGAGGCAGCGCCCACCTCACCTTTGATCCCAAGGAATCATCTCCAAGAACCAGGAGAGCCTTTCCATCAAGGAATGTGCTTCCAACTGAAGCCTGGGACACATAAATTAAATTTCCCCTACTCCCAATTATGGCCACACGCTTAAATATATCCCTTTTATAGCTCAGGGAAGGGGTTTTTAACTGGATATGGGATTTTGAATCAGGTTTTGACTTTGTTAGGAGCTCAGGCTTGCTCTGGACACAGGATGGGAAAAGCGGGCAACAAAAGATGAAGTGAAGCAGCTTCCATCAGGAAAAAATGTTTGTTTTTATCACAGAATCAGGGAATATCCTGAGCTGGAAGGGACCCCAAGGATCAGAGCCCAGCTCCTGGCCCTGCACAGGCACCCCAACAATCCCAGCCTGTCCCAGAGCGGGACTGGGAACGTGCCCATTCCCTGGGGAGCCTGGCCAGTGCCCAGCAGCCTCTGGGGGAAGAACCTTTCCCTGAAATCCACCCCAACCCTCTCCTGACACAGCTCCAGCCCTTCCCTGGTCCTGTCCCAGCCACAGAGCAGAGATCAGGGCCTGCTCCCACACCAAGCAGAGCCCCAAACTCCCAACTCCCAACGTGGGTGCTGCTCCAGGGACATGCAGGGCTGAGTAACCCAAATTTTGGGGAGCCACAAAAGCTTCTTCCTCGCCATCAGTGTCCCAGAAGGAACCGGACTTGCAGGACACCAGTTTGGGGAAATAAAAGTGTCTGGAAGAGTCGTTGGGTTCTGGGGGCTGGCGGGGACCATGAGACCTGAACATCTGCTGGTGCCCAGCTCCTCCTGGCCCCACAGAAACCTCTGCCAGCAGCAGGGAAAAGCAGCCAGGAACGCTCCAGGGACCAGGCTGGCCCAGGGGAGGTGTCACCTGCCAGGGGCAGAGGCTGCATTTAATGAGCCCTCGGTTCTGAGCTGATGCAGGGGAGATCTAATGGCAACTCTGAGCAGAATCTGGTAATCACAGTGAGTGCATCCAGGCTCTTCTGTCTCTGGATGCTTCCACCTCTTGGAAATTTGTTTTCCTTCAAAATCCCGTACTGGAATTGCTGACTAATACACATTTAACACTGAACAAACCCATTCCCCAAACAATTATAATGTTTTAGCTCGACTCTGTCACCACTCAGCTGTTTTGTCACAGCATTAACGCCTTCAAATGAAGAAAGAATTATATAAAATCTGACTAATTAGTCCTTTTTCTTTTTGTTTCTGCACAATCAAATCTTCATCTATTTTTTTCCTCCAACCCACAACAAATATCCTTTCAGCAAAGCCAGACCAGCTCAAGTTCTAGAATAATTTTGTAGAGAATTCTGACATTACCACACGAATTTATGAGACACTCAGCAGAACACAACCTCTCCTCTGGACCCACTGAATCTGCTACCAGAACATTCTATTTAACATCAGTTAACAATACTCTTTGTTTGTCCAAATTAAAATAATGAAAAATCGGTCTCCACACCCCAGGGAAAAAGCTCTTATCCCAGTTTTACTGGTTACCCCTCAAGATACACAGCACCACACACAAATAACTGTGACAAGCACAAATAAATAGTCAAAATACTATTTTTCCACCCTCTTTTCACCCATAGGATGCTTCAGATCAGGGATTTTTAGTGCTGAGAACCAGCATCAGGGTAGAATACAGCACCATAATTCCACAGGAGCCAAACAAGGTGGGCTTCTGAGCTACATCCCAATGTGACATGAGGAAAATCACAGGAGCTCAGGATGGTTTGGACTGGGAGGGACCTGGAGGATCACCCCATTCCCCCCCACAGGCAGGGGCACCTGCCACTGTCCCAGGCTGCTCCAAGCCCCGTCCAGCCTGGCCTTGGACACTTCCAAGGACCCCGGGGGAGCCACAGCTTCTCCTTCCCCGTGCCAGGACCTCCCCACCCTCCCAGGGAACACTTCCTCTCAAATATCCCATCTGAATCTCTCCTCTTTTAGTTTAAAACCATTCCCCGTCTCCCAGCACTCTGTGTGTGTGTGTAAAGAGCTGCTCTCCCTCTTTCACCAGCCGCCTTTACACACCGGCAAGGCCAGAGATAAAATATTCCCCTGTAAATTCTGAGCGTGAGGGGAGAGAGAGGAGGGGTCTCACCACCACATCCACCAGCCTCTCCTGCCACACGACTTCAGAAAGAACCTTCAAGAAACTCCTTGAGAACACAGCTTTTCTATCAACACAAACACCCTCTCCCCCCCCAACTCACCTAACTCTGTCGGCTTCAACAGCTCGTCCAGGGTGGTATAAAAGGGCAGCTTCACCAAGCGAACCTCGGGCTTGGCCACTTTGGGGGGCAACCTGCCCAGTCCGTTCAGGTATTTGCCGTAGAGGGCAGGGTAGTCAATGTTGGTGGTGGGCAGAGTCCGGGGCACGGCGCTGCCGCGGTCGTAGGACGAGTGCAGGGGCAGGGCCTCCGCCCGGTGCGGCGGCTGCGCCACGTCCGAGCCCTTCTTGTTGTAGCGAGTCTCGTAGAGCTCCTTGATCTTCTTGAACACCTCGGGGCTGCAGTCAAACTGGACCAGCTGCAAAGCTCGGGTCACTAGTTCGTGTTTTAGTCCGCTTTTACTCCTGCCAACAAAACCCAGCAACATCTGAAGATCTGAGACTCGGAAACTCATCACCATGTTCTGGGGGATAAAAAATTAAAAGATGTTCTCATAGTTATAAGAGGCAAAGATTCAGTTCTCACTTTATAACTAGAAGGCAAGATGTTAAAAATTCCCCCTCAAAGAAAGACCCCAAACCTGTCCAGACCCACTGCTGTCACCTGATTTGGTTCCCATTTCTTGTCTGAGCAACACAAACACAGAGATCACCCTCTGAAATATCCCCTGAACTACAAAACCACCAGCACAGTCATCAAATGACTCAAAAATCACTTTGATAGATGCTAAGCATCCTCAAAACAGCTCAGCTGGAAGGAGGGACCACAAAGAAGATCTAAAGCAAGAGGCCCCACTTGTGAAAGAGCTCATGAACTCCTTCAGCAGCCCGAGGCACCCAAACCTCCCAGGGAAACACAGAAAACTCCATCCCAAATGGTGCCAGGGCAAGGCACAGGAAGAAAATCAATGAGCTGGGTGAGGCTGAGGGGAACTGAGGCCACCAGTCCTGGATTTCAGTGCACCTGAATGGGAAAACCCCTCCAGAATCTTCCCTGCACCCACAGGATCTTTAAAAAAATCACATTTAGAGTATGGAAGGATATTCAGACGATTAGAGAGAGCAGTGTGTTCCCAGGAGAACAAAGCCAAGCTCTTCCCTGTGATCCCAGCCCGGAGCTGCCTTGGTGTCGCACTGGAATTATCAATTTCAGTGTCTGATAAGCAACAAAACCAGCTCAGTCTTCCAAAAGTCCCTCTCGGTGGCAATCCAGGCCTGGAACTGTCAGCAGAGTCAAAGGCCACAAGGCAGCTTCCCATCAGCAACCAGGAATTCTTCCTGCTAAACCCATAGCTCCAGCCTGGCCAGGCTGGCATTTCAGCTCCCTAAACACCAAACAGCCTTAAAATTGCAAAAAACAGCTTATAAAGTACACGGGTTGGAAAATGCAAGTTGCCCTGGCAATAAACTTGGTAGATATCCACACATATTCACTCCATATCCTTCCTGGTTTGTGGGGAATGTGGGAATTCAAGAAGAAACCCCACTAAAAAAAAAATCCAGCAGCAAAGATCCAGCAGATCTTCCCCAACCTCTACCCCACTCTTGAATTACATAACAATTAAAAAGAAAACATAGAAGACAGGTTTCTGTGGAATCTAACAACCTTATCATCTCCTGGAATAAACCAGCTACAGATTATTATTTTTTTAATTAAGAAAGCTACAACTGATTCCAGAAACATTTCACAGCCACTTTTGGATGTGTGGGAATTAGATGAGAGAGAGAAAATGCCATTTTATTTTTCTCCTTTTCCCTTACAAATGTCATTTAATCTGAAAACCCAAAAGCTGTTATGTCACTGTCTGTAGTTAGAACTTCTGGGAGTCGTGATGTCTCCCAAAATATCTCTGATGAGGGGAAAAAAAGACTGATGACTAAAGAGGAGAGAAAATACGTTTAATTGCCAGAAAGTCAAGATTTCAGAGCTCTGGATTCATGGTGCTGCTCCACCTGTGAAATCCTGGAGAAATCTACTTTGTGCCTCAGTTTTCTTCAATGAAAAAATACAATCAGGATCATTAAGGTTGGAAAAGACCTCCAAGATCATCAAGTCTGACCAAATCCCACCAGGATCATTAAACTATGTTAGGAAATGGAGAGAGGGCTGTTCTCCCCGAGGGATTTGAGGGTAAAAGGTGTATTTGGAAAGATAAATTCACCAAGACACAGTAGCAGGAGGTACCAGGGCATCCCAGGAGCACAGGAGACAGGAATTCCTCCCGCAGGAATTGCTCCTAGAGCACCTCACCCAGGACTCTCGGGGAGGAAAGCGGAGCTGGAGCCAAGAGTTTCCATTTTGAAGGAATTAAGGCCCAGCAGGATGATGAGATTTGGGCAGCAACTCAACAACAAACCCCAGACAAAGCCAACCGAGGGCTCGACCTGCCCCGTGCGAGCAGGGGGAGCACATGGACCGCAGAGATTCCCGACACTCCTGGGTGCTCCTCGTCCCAGGAACCCTCGTGTGGGACGGCTCAGACCCCACCAAAATCCTCTGGATGCCTGGGAAGCGCATTCCCCGCTCTGGAATCGCAGGGGGAGGGCAGAGCCCCCCAAACCGAGCCTCTCCCGCTGGGATTCCTGCGGCCATCCAGGCACATCCCTGCCGAGGAGCCGCTCCTGCAGGCGGGGAATGCTTCCCAGGGAACACTTCCTTGGGAACACTTCCAGGGAACGCTCCCCGGCCGCTGCCGTTGCTCTTTAACCGCCCTCAGCACCGGCTGCCACCGGCCGGTCCCCGGCGCTGCCCCGGCTCCCACAGAACCGGGATCCCGAGGGGGACGGGAAAACCTCCCGATCCCCTCCCCCGGGCCCGAAGCGAGGCACAAACCGCCTTGGAAACACAACTCCAAGCGTGGATTTGCTTCGCCTCATCCCAGAGGAGCCTCAGGGGCCGCCCCAGCCCCGGGCAGTGCCCGTCCCACCGCCTCCGCCGACCCCCGCCCGCAGGACAGCTCCACACCGAGCCGCCCACCGCCGGACCGGGCAGCGGGACCCGGGCCGGGGGGCGCGGGGGCAGCCCCAGCGATCCTTAATCCCGGGAATTAGCAGGGGAGGCCCGGCGCGGGGGAAGCCCGGAGGAGAGCGGGCGGCACCGCGGGCCGGCCCCGGACACCCGCCCGGGCCCCTGGGCCGCCTCAGGGACGGCAGCCCCGCCGCGCCTGGCGCTCCGGGCACTCAGCGTGCCCCGGCAGCCGGTACATCTCTTCCGTGAGGCGGGAAGAAACGCAGAGCTGTGCATAAGGGTAACTCTACGGGCGCAGAGCAGGGCAGGAATTGCAGATCCTTTGGGACCGCTGGTTCAGCCAGACCAAGTGTCCTGCACTTTGGGCACAACAACCCCAGGCAGCGCTACAGGCTGGGGGAGGAGTGGCTGGAAGGTGGCCCAGGGGAAAAGGACCTGGGGGTGCTGGTCAACATTGGCCGAACATGAGCCACAGTGTGCCCAGGTGGCTGAGAAGGCCAATGGCATCCTGGCCTGTGTCAGCAGGAGTGTGGCCAGCAGGACCAGCACTGTCCCCTTGTACTCAGCACTGGTGCAGTTACATCTCGAGTCCTGTGTCCAGTTCCTCACTACAAGAACGTCCAGAGAAGGGCAGCGGAGCTGGGGAAGGGTCTGGAGCACAAATCCTGTGAGGAGCGGCTGAGGGAGCTGGGGGTGTTTAACCCGGGAAAAGGCGGCTCGGGAGACCTTACTGCTCCCTACAGCTACCTGAGCAAAGGCTATAGCGAGGTGGGGGTTGGCGTCTTGTCCCAGGTAACAAGTGACAGGACAAGAGCACATGGCCTCAGACTGCACCAGGGGAGGTATAGGTTGGACGTCAAGAGGAATTTCATCATGGAAAGCATTGTTAAACATTGGAATGGGCTGCCCTGTGGGCAGTGGTGAAGTCACCATCCCAGGAGGTGTTCAAGAAACAACCAGACATGATGGCATTTGGTGCCATGATCTAGTAGACAGCATGGTGGGTGACCAGTCAAAGGTTGGATTCGATGATCTCAGAGGTCTTTTCCAACCTAAATGATTCAGTGATCTCTTAATCTGACATTTATCCAAGTCCTAACTGAAATGTTAATTTAACACTGTGTGGTAAAATTACACTTAATATAAGAAGTTCAGGCTGTGGGCCTCTCCTGGATTTTAAATCAATGAGATTCAAATCCCCAGTGCCCTGATTCAAGGATTTTAAAAATCTGCTTTGTTGTCTGCAATTGCATACTCGCATTTAGAAGGCCGATCTCTTCTGCAAACAAGTGTATTTATTTTCAGACTTACATGATGACAACTTTTTAGAAAAGGAAAAATATTTGTATGTAAGGATTCTTACTACTGCACGTATTTATCATTCACCTGTAAAGTAACTACTTTTAGTGAGACTGCTGCCAGAACTCTGGATTTAAGAAAAACCAAAACAAAAATCAGCACGAGCATGAATATGTTATACAATTAAAATTCACTAGTATTTTTACATTCATACATTTTAGTAATTTGTTCAGGCTTTTCCTTTATATTCATTAACTTAAAACAGGAGAACAGTGTCTGGCTTTCCACTTTATACTTAGAATTAAACCAATTACAGAAAAATGAATACAGAACAAATCAAAGTACATAAACTTCAAATTAAATGTTTGAGTTGTAGACTGTAGTGGGGTTTAGACATTCCTGACTATGATTTTAGTAAAACTGTGGTGGTAACTTTACCCTGCTTCTAAGCACATTTAAATACTTCTTGTATTCAGATGGTACCAGATGCTGTGGAAGGTTTGGGGTTTAGGACTGTCTGTCATCTACGGTTGAACCACAGACTAGTAGACAGATCTACCAGCTTGGAAAAGTAAGCTAAACCCCTAAACCACAGCTGAGTGCATTGCCTTCTCCTCACAACTGGCTTTAAAAGCACAAAAGAATTTAAAATGAGAGCAAAGCATCTCAGAAAATTTGGTCACAGCCGGTGGAGACCATGCCAGCTGTCAGCAAGAAGGAAACACACCCTCCTGGGTGGCGTCCCTCACAGCTGCTTTAGCATGCTCTTGGAGCCAGGCCCTGCACCGTCCAGATGGCAGGCAAAGAATTTGTCTCGTGGCCCTCTGTGCATTGCTCCTTTTAAAGAGTTCACAAACCAGCCTCAGTGTAAATACTAATTTTTTTAAAATGGTTAGTGCACCAAGCACCTTCTCAAGTCAAATTTTATGCACTTTTTCATCAAGCAAAGCTCTTAGGACTCCCCTCCATAAACAGGTAGAACCAAAATATAATCTCAGAATGCTTCAAGTTATGGCTGGAGGGAGACGAAGGGAGGCAGCAGATGAATCAAGCAACAATAACCTTTAATCATCCATCTCGAAGCCTTGGATATGGTAACTACATCTAAACTGCAGTAAGAAGAGTTAACATGTATGTATGTGATTCCAAAGAAAAGCACATCCTTGTGTAAAACCATATTTAAGTTGCTGCACTTTTTTCCCTCTTCTCCTTTTAGATGTACTGATTTAAATGTTTTAATCCTGTATTCTAACATATCTTCTAAATGAAGCCTTCAGACTTTTCAATAATATTACAAAGGAAAGAAAAAAATCAGCTCCTACTGGGGGAAAAAAAGAAACGAAGAAAACACTTCAAGGTCAAATAAAGTATTAATGATAGTTTTCACATCTTACCTGACAAAGTCTTTATTCTAAACATCTTGCTACAACTGCTATTAGAGTATAGGTCATAGATGTATGTGAAACATTGTTCAGTCAGGCAGTCCTGACTCATTGTTTCCAGCTACTACATAACCTTAGGTAATTTTATTATCCTAATTTTTTCACTTAAAACTGTTGCTATAGTTTCATGGTGATTGCCAGTGGGAATAAAAGCCATGATTTCAATTACAGTAAAATCAATTTTTCTGAAGTTGCATGACCGAAATGCATGCATTTAAAAACACACTGAATTGGGAGCTTCTGGATATTAGTCCAAATACTAAATATTGGCAGAATTTTTGCTTGAATAAAGCCCATAGGCTGTAAAACTCAAGGATTATAAAGATGTCTTTTTGTATCACACCCATTTTCGTGCATGTAACAGGCAGAATTAACCAGAGAGGGGACATAGCCTCTCCTGGCCAGCCTTTTCTGTGCATTCACATTCCTTGCAGTGTGTAGCAGCCCCCAGCCCTCTGCCATCAGTGTCACCTGGAGCCCAGCTGTCCCTCTCAAGCCCCAGCACAAGTGCTAACAGGAGCAAGGAGGTGACAGACCTGCAGGCCAACTTTTCACCAGCTGCTGCCCTGCGGGCCCCAGGCCTTAAGAGCCTCACTGGAGAAGCACCTGGCGCAGCGGACAGACCCAAGTGACAGTCTTGCTGCAGCAGTGCCTCAGGGACACTCAGGCCCTTTGCACTCCCCAGCATCACCTCCCCTGGTAACGCTGTCCTGGCATTGTCATCAGCTCTGCCTTTGGGGCTGGAAGGGGTTTGCTGGGGTGATGGGGTGAAGCTGACGGGTGGTACCCCTTGGTGGTGGTGAGCCTGACCCCTATGTCATTTTGTTACACAAATACACAGCTTGAAATATGAAGAATAAAAACCATTTCTGTAAGTTAATATTTCTACGGTGATGTAAAATCCATAGGGACCATAACAAACCTCAACCCATTTCTCTTTAAGCGGAGAGGTATTTGTCAGATGTTGCCTCTTGTAACAGTTCAAAGCCTCTCTCTATACACTGACATTATTAATAAAATGAATATTTTTCACTCCACAGTTATACACATCTGTGGCTTGCTCTTCTCAGAGCACTACACAGGGCACTGCTGGATTCTCGGTACTGCAGTGATGAGTTTAAGGCAGGAATCTCTATCAATAAAGCATTTGACCAAACTGCCAGAGGGATCTGAAAGGACACCACGACTGTTGTTACTGGATGGGGAAATGGCTGCACGTAAATGATGCCTATGTGCAAAACCTCAGCCCTTCACGGATACTTCTAGTTCTCTTGCTTGGACATCAGAGAGGTTTTTCATTGGTCACTTGAGTGTCACTCTTTTCTTTTTTTACTCAGTTGTATTTATCTATTTATAGAAGAATCATAACTATTTGTATGGACCTTCCACTTTTCTTGTTCTCTGTGAGAATGGCTGTCAGAGCTGGGTCTGTTTTAACAGATTTACACTAGTGCTGAGAACCAGGGTACTAAAAAATAAAATCCCTGACTGATGCAATTTATCGGATTAAGCCCTAGTGACAGTGCAATTACATCAGAAAAAAATGCATTCCTGGTATGGCTTTCCTGGCTTACAAAGGTTTCTGGACATCAGTATAAATCATGCCCTTGCATGCACAGCTGCATCATACCCTGTGCTTTGTCACACAGGTACCACCCAGTGTCACCGGCAGGCAAAGGGCTTCAAACCCTGGGTACATTCTGCCCCGGGAGGATGCAGGGCATCCTGCATCCCCTCTGCAGGGCAGTTCGCTTCAGCTGCTACTGCCAGCTGCTAATGAAATAAAGATCAGCAAGCAAACCACAGCCCTCTGGTTGCTTGCAATTAAACGGCCACATTAATGGCCCTGCTGCAATCCCTCCCTTCCCGTCCTTCTCAGTCCCGGGTTCTGCTTCCTCTCACCACATGAGAAAGTGCACTCTGGCACAGCAACACCCTGTCCTGCTGCTGGCCATCTCCCCAGTGAGGATGTTTCCCATGCCTCCCCTTCCAAGATTTCCCAAGCCCACAAGAAGCAGAATGCACTCTCCTGGAAGAAGTTCTTAGGAATCAAATTAATCTTAGCCAACAACCTGAAAACCAACTGAAAATTAGCAGCTGTAGCCTGTAATGAGTGAGCATAGGCATTTCTCTGAACTAAACCAACCCGTGATCTTGTTTCTTTCTTTTTGCTAGGAGTGGGTCTAAGAGAAAGACATTCTTTACTAATCCATGGCAGTGAAATACCCTAATTAGGTGTATAGCATTCCAGAAAAGCTCCTGGTGTGACAACAGTGCTAAAGGCTCTTCTATGTTGCTTCCTCCGTAGCAATAAAATCTCCTCCTACCACTGGAACAAGCAATGTCAGAGAGAGTGCAGCTCTGCTGATGTCTCTAAACCACAAGCTTTTGCTAATGCTGATGTGTCAGATCTCCATCCTCCCACCCAACCCATATGAACAAAAGCACGTACGCACCTCGACAGGCATCAGGTAACCAAACTCTTGCATTTTCAGTCTTGCAGGCCCAAAGGATTTTCTTCATGCCAAAACTTGCCCTGTGCCTCTCTACTAAAGCTGCAAGATTTTAGCTGGGGGGGGAGGCTGGGAGCTTTGATTGTGCTGTGCAAGCCCAGATCACATCGATCATGTTGACAGGTCACAACTTTACACATGCAAAGACCAGCTGAGCATCAGAGGCTGTTTGGGACCCATAGGAGAGCAACACAGCCCCTTCCACCAACTAAACATGGTGGCACAGGATAGTGATTTTGCTGCTTCAGTAACAAAGTACGCCTCAGCATTAGGACTGATTTTGTTTCTTATGAGGAGTTTTAAAACTATTTGCAAAGATAATTGTCCTATGAGGTCATTTTTATGCTAACCCTTGTCTGGAATTCACTGGGCTAGAAGTGTGGTTTCTTCAATGCAGCACAGCTATCTTTGTTTATTAGACTCTTAACTGTTATTATACTTGTATTTATTATACTTTTATTATTTAAGAAGGAAAAAAGCCCAAGCATCTCCAAGAGCTAGTTCTTCCCATGGATTTGTGTCCCATGCTTCATTGACTTGGTCTAAGAGGGCAGAAGTTCCAACATGAGCTTTCGCTGCACTCCAGGTGTTTTAGGCTGTCTTCCTACACAACCTGCCTGGCATTTAGTAAGACGCGAGCACATGCTGGGAGCTTTTCCTCAGTGCGCACGAGCTTCTCCCTCCTTCCCCACGCTTATTTTCACACTACTGATGGAAGTAAATTTCCTTCCACCACCCAACAGGCTCAAAAGCTGTTAGGGACATGGGCATGTGGCATGATCATAGAACCCTCCTGCCTTCAAGAATAAATCTATTTCTCCCCCTGCTCCACCACCCCTTCAGCAGCCTCATTTGCTGGTGTCTCCGTTAAAGGGCACCCCACAGATCACCAAGTTTGGCTACTGAGTTTTATTTTGAAAACAAGTTAAAGACCATGCCAAGCTTGCTTACAAATTAACAAGTTTCGTGTTTAACTTAGAGAAAATAGGAACAGAACATTCATGAAAAGGTAGGAAACATCCTTAAAAGTACTGCAGCATGTATCTTGCGTCATACAGGGCTCCAAAGAACGCACCAGCAACCTTGTGCTGACATATTCTTGACCTTTGTTGCAAGCACACAATTGCAACATCCTGAATGTCTGTAGCTAAAGTTTTCCCAGCAGGTTTTCCAGCTTGCTTGCACACATACTAAAGTGCAGCTACATAAATATAATTTATACATGAAGATCTAGCCTGTATGCATGTGAGGCCTTATTTGATGTTCGTGATTGCCATGCACCACCAAAAATGGATTAAAAAAGCCTAGCTTTGGAATGTAGCAGTTATACTTTTCATTTTACATATAATGCACTTACACCAGGACTAATCTGTAAATTAAGCCACATGCAGATGAAGAAAAAAAAATTGTGTATTTAAGAAACTTCCTTTAAAACAAATTATTTTATCTCAATCCAAACATTCACAATAGCAGGAAGCTGGATCACAGCATGTTTACAATTGTAAAATAGCTCCAAAAACAGTAAAGCATCCTCCCACTGTATTAAGAAAAGATCCTTTAAAAGATGAAAAATAAGATTAGTACAAAGCCTCTTGACTGAATTAACCTAAGACAAATGATTTGGACACCTATGGTGTATATTATTTAAAAATAGGTTTAAACAGTTTTTTGGTTTTTTTTCAAATATGCAATTATTCTGTAAACATTCCTACTTTTCTGATGAATCAATGCTCAAAATTTGGCCCGAAGACAAGTCAGTTCCCATGTCATAGAAGCTCTAAAGTGGATCTGGGGGGAGATTTCCCAGCCTTGTTTTTTCAATGTTACTCCCTTTTTTTCCTGTCCTGTATCTTTTCTTGCAAACAGCTTCAAAACAGCAGGTACTATGATACATCTTTTGGCATTACAAGGATCCAAATTGTATTAGAAAAAAATAAAATCAATCTTGCTTTAAGAAAACACAAGACTTTTAGACAAACAGGTTTATAAGGTTTATTTTCCATTGCACATACATGGATTATATACAAGTTAGTAACATAAGTTACTTCTTAATTTTCTAAAAGATTGTTACAGCAAACACTTGCCATTTTAAAACATCAAGTCGGAAATCAATCTCAAAAAGGTAAATATGACAATATTTTAAAAACAAAACAAATTGCACTTGGTTAGGAGAGTCAAATACAGGTTTGTCTATATGCTGTAACAAACTATATAGCAGGTAATATTACAGTTAGAAGTAGCTCTTGCAGTCCATTTGTACATTAATAATTTTTTTCAATTTTACTTATTTAAAAACTGGTGGATATTTCAAAGACTTCCTCTTCCTCCTAGTATTCGAGATTCATCACGTGAAATGCACTAGCAACTAAGTCTTTATACAATTGCTATTCAAATATAAGAAGAACACCACACCTGAAAATAAGGAGAGAACTAAAACGTATTGATTTTACATGTATCATGAGATGAGAAGTATGGAAGGTGTTCAGCAAGAAAGCCCTGTCCACTACTTACATAAAAGAAGATTTTAAAAAATAATCACTGCACACAATACAAAGGGTGGGGTCATACTGTACTTTTTAAGTCTCCTGTAACAGTACAATTCTTCATTACTGTTCACAGATGAGTGTTTCCATAGCAAACTTGTTCTCAAAGTGTCGGATCTTTCGGCAGTTGATGGCTTCACGCTTCTGAATTCCTGTTGTGTTGGTAAAGAACAACAGTGTCAAGAGAAGAAGGGCTGAGGTACATCAGAGACAGGAGTTTTATGTTTGCCATGGTAAGACATCACCAGAAATCAGAAATACCCCTCTCCGATCCTCCCCTCCAAGGAAACACACACAGGCACATGTTCAGACGTAGAAAATCAATTAGCGGGGAATGATCCTGAAAGTGTGGTGAACCAAATTTCAGCACTGGTTTAGTAAAAGCAACCTGCCAAAACCCCCCTCTGGCTAGTTTTTAACTCAGATCAGTTCCCAATCTCCCTCTCTGTGTGTCTGTAAAAATGTTTGTGGGGATGTGAGAGAGGGAACAGCAACAGAATAAACTGCTGTACGCAAAAGAGAGTGGACTTGTAGTACTTAAACATTATCTTGGAATCAGAGAAAGAATTTAACCAAATTTTAGGCAAACTTATGCTCACTGCCAACCTATGCTCATCATTTATTACTACAGGATAAACATACTGAATTTTTAATTGCATTTTGCTATTAAGACCTTTTAATTTCAAACATCATTCTAAATTGCTTTCATAAAATGTATTTCTTCTCTTTGTTCTCCCCAGCAGTCATGTCTTACAATATGACCGAAGCAATTAAATTGCTTTGGTGTGCACTTGCACACCACATGCAGCTTAAACAACAACAAATCAAACAACAAAAAAGCAAAAAAAACAAACCACCAAAATGCAAATCTGAGTAACACATTTGAAATCAAATTCTAAGGCAGTACTTAATAGCTTTTCAAGACTCTTCCAAATAATGTTTTTCAACCATTTTTCCATAAAAAAGTAGCAAGCACTACAATTTTCCTGTAAAGACAGCTCTTATTCACATTTCACTGACAAACAGGAAGACATGGAACAATGTAGAGATGGCTTTAATGACAAGAAGAACCTGCAATTCTGTATTTGGACTACAAGACCAAAGCTTCTCCTATATCAAAGTTCTTTGGTTTGGGGTGGGGTGGGTGGTTTAGGGTTCAAGACTGAAGAAGAGCATGAAGGAAAGCCTGAGCTCCAGAAAACACACCCATGCACACACACACACACACACAGACACAGATTTTGACACTCCTAGCTCACTGGAGCCTTGAGCGCTTTTGCACCATGACATGACTTATTTCCACACCTACACAAGGAAGCACCAGACACACTGAGGCCCACAGAGCCGGTTACTGCAAGAAGCAACCCTTGCTTTAATTAGAGGCTTTTCTTTGAACACACTCAGGCATCACTGAAGCTTTTGCCAACACACAAGACGGCGTGAGGAGCGTTTACCTTTCATGGCTTCTTTGCGCTGTAGTTTATAGGTTTCCTTGCCGCGGCAGAGGCGGTAGATAAAGAATCCCAGCTGATCCACATTTTCAATGCGATCGGTAACAATCATCTGCTCGTGAATCAAATAGGACTGAGGCAAGTATGTTCCAGCCTGTTGAACAAAAACGTAACATCTCTGTCAAAAGCTGTCTCTTCATGGCCTAAGTACACAAGAAACACTTAGCAATGTTTTTCTTCAACATATCTCAGAATTATTTCAAAATATGTATTATCCACAGACTTTTATTCTAAATGTGCAAACTTGACTACAGTACAGAAACATGTAACAATTATATTCAAAAAGGTCACAGAACTTCCACTGATGCTAACACTCACTGCCCTCCTGCTACAGTAACATCAGCCTTCAGCAGGGTTTTTCTTCTAGGGGTACCCACTGTCATGGGTCAGTTCTGCACTTACCATCCAAAGTTTTCACTTAATTAATAACAGCCCACCAGACCCCAGTGGGAACAACTCCCAGTCAGGAGTTGGCAGAAACATGATCTACATGGAGATGCTCCTGCTGATGAAGCAGGCCAGCTGCAGTCCATGGGGTTGGGAAGCCTTGAACTTACTCACAGCGTGGGTCACTGCTCTCAAACCAAAGCCAAAATGAGACCATCTATCCCTGTAAGTTATTATGGCGACTCCCACAATTGTTCATGTGGAAAGGTATTACAAAGCCATGGTGGGACATCAGGTGTTTCAAGGCAACACGCTGAAAAAGGGGAGAGCCACGATGACATGCAAAGGCTTCCCAAGCCCTCTCTAGTCCCTCCAGTATTATTCTGCCACAGATGAAATGATGGAGGAATCTGCCTCTGTGCACACCTCACTGTACACAGCTGAAGATGCACAGACTTAGCTGTCAGACAGTCTTCACCACTATTAAATAATCATCAATTTTTAAAAATACTAAGAAATCCTGTTAGGAGTAGTCCTAATTTATAGCAGTATAGAAGGTGCTCCTTGCTTTCTAAAAATAAAATGATCACTTATTGTGAAAACAAATTCAGCTTCTGTTGTGAAAGATCTCTGTATATTTTAGTGACAATAAACAACTTGAAATTTCCACTGCAAAACAAGATCATCTTTTCAACTCCAGTGACATGTTGAGAGGCTGATTAAATGTTATTCTTCCCAGTAAAGAAAGAAAGGACTGTATAAAATCCACTTTAAATTTTGCATGAATGAATAAACCATGAATATTTTCTTCAATATGTACTATGAGGAAAACAACAGCCATTTTTTATTCTTTATGTAACAGCTTAGCAAACATCACTCTCCCAAATTATCCCACTCATTGTTTTGTAATTAAATCTCTGTAAATTACTGTATCTTAACTGCTGGTCTCTCAAACCTCAGGAGGGAGCCCCGAGGGAGTGCCAGAGCAAAGCAGCAGTGCAGGGCACTGGCAGGGTGGGTAGCAGTGCTGAGGACTTGGGGGGCATCCTGCAAGGACACTCCTGGGCTCCTGCCCTCCAAACCACCCCCAGGCCCAGCCTTCTCAGTCCTCCCTGAGTAGGACAGGAGGAGAGGAAACTCCACGCAGGAATCTCCTCTGCCCAGTTGCTGCAGGAGCAATTATCCAGTGCTGGGATCCAGCATAGCCACAAATATCATCATTTTTGAGACATCCTGTGCACTGTGTACACCTAAAATTAGCCAGCTGGCTCAGCAGCGGGAACGAGGTGGATGAGCAAATATATCTGGGTTTCAGTTTTGTTTCCCAAAGAAACAAAGGAGGCCTTTCATGTCTGCACATTGAAACAAACTGTATCAATATATAGAAATGTGGATCTTTAGGCTAAAGTTGTGGTGTTTGTTAAACACCAAAACAGCCCAGAGCTCCTCCATTTTCATAAAATGCCCTCTGCATGTATTCAGAGCTCATTTTAATGAAACTAGCACATCAATTTCATACATTTTTTCTGCTGGTGCAACCAGTGTGACTGCAGGATAGAATTTACTCACTTTGTGTATCTGCAGCATAGTTTTCCAAATTCCAGTTACAAACATTTAGCCTGATTTTCTGCGACATCAAATGCCCACAGCTTTTTGTTAATACAATGAGAATTAAACAGATGTCTCATAAAATTAGGGCACCCACTGTTGGGGACAATGATTAAAACTGTTTGCTTTTGCACAGATTTTCAGTTAAATGCGTGATGCCTGGTTATCCTCTTACTTGTAAACCAAGCATATTTGATGCAGTACTAATGACAAACTAGGAAATTAACAGATTTTAATAGTGAAATTTGTGTGATCTAAAAATGGAAAGAAAACAGCACAGACAAAGTAAAAAAAAATAAATGGGGTCACTGAGTTTTATAGACACCACATCATCCTTACGTACAGGAAATGAAAGTGTGGTTAAATAGCCAGTCTCAAAATAGGAAGCAAAAAAGCAGCAGAGGATTTACTTGCGGTAACTTTTCACATGAAATTTATTTATACATACAAACCACTCAGAAATGGCTAAAATGGTTCCTGGATTCCTAATTCCAAAGTCTTTTTTGAAAGATGCAAACCCAAAGATGATGTAACAGTTCTAAAGTTACAAAAGCCCAGTAAAATATTAAAACATTCTCCCCAAATCTCAGACACATTTCATCAGCTCTCTTCCCCACCTGGACTGTTTTGCTGTTCTGTGAAGAAACCAGAAGGCGAAAACCCAAGGTAAATACTATTTAAATCTGCACTGAAAGCACACATTATGTAAAGTGCACAGCAGACCCAACACATCTCACGTGCATCACCCTCTAGGCACTGGATCGAAGTGGGGGCCAACCCTAGGGTCCAACACTTTAACCAATGCCCCTGTTAAAAGGATTTCCCAGTCTTATCTAATTCATGCTTCCCAGCTAACCAGTGCTGACACGCTTCATAGATACTTTAGCCGTAATGGATCATAAATTAAGAAACACACAGACTACTATCAAATAGTCCAGCTACACTGCTATTTGTCAGCCAAATTTATAGCACTGAAGAAAATCAGATTTTTTTGCCCTTCTCTGAATTAAAAATTCCTTCATGATTGTAGATCATTAACTAAGTAGGTAATAATAGACTTTTTTCCTCTTTGCAAAGACTTCTTGTGATTACGTGCCTTCTGTGAATGTCAGAGTTCTGCAGAAGGGAAAAAAAAAGAAAAACATCGACTTCTTTCCTGTCTTAAAAACAAATTACTTGTGATTTAATCATACCTTGATATTGATGAGCAGCTCCAGGAAATTTTTTGGTGGCATAACAACTGAAGTGTTCAGAGGAATCACATAGCACTTATCCAGGCTAAGGTCAAGATAGGCAGTGAGTCTCTGTTGAGAAAACATTTATTTTTATCAAAATAACAAGAAGATCAGAAAACTGACAAACATAAGTTGCTGAATGGCTATTGCCTCATGCTGTTCTTCAAATTATTCTTTTGTTCACTGTGAAGTCTGTCCAACAAAGTCCAGTCTTAGGGCAGGTAAATGCACACACAAAGTGCAGCCTTGATGAGAGTTTATATCTCCAACAGGGATTTGGGCAAGGCAGCAGGCAATGAGGAGCTCAAATGCACTAACCAAGGAAACTATGAAGGTGTACCTGAGCTGTTATGGAAACAAGTACAGCATTCATTTATGCCTAGTGCCTGCAATTTGAAACAACAGGGCAAAAACTTGGCTCCAATCTTCATGCTTTTATATTTTGTTATAGTCTAAACAGGAAATGCTGCTGTAAGAACAAAACAGAGAAGGAAAAAAATTGCTACAGATAATTCAACAAAAGTAGTTTTAAATTAAAAAATACTACTGACTTGCAAGGTTAATGATTATTCATAGTTGAATTATTATCTTTATACAGTACCTGAGCTGCAATATTTGCCATTATTTGGTAAAAAGCTCAGGGAATTATCCTGATGAATCCTGTAGCTCTGTTCACTGAGCTGTGTTTTACTGCACCTGTTCTTGCTAAAGAAGACATTATCTCTTGCTGCTGAAAGCTCTGAGGCTGTGGATGTATATAAAATACTGAGCACCAGGAGCCCAGCAGTCCAAATAATGCCAGGACAGCAATCATCAGTGCAGCTAATCTCATTACACGGAGCAAGTGCTGTACCTATGGCAAATGACCCTTGCACCGACCTTTAAAGCAAAGCCTTTAACTTATTAAATCAAAAAGTCAATTTCTAATATTATATTGTTCTTACTTGCTTCTTAGATGCTGCTTTCTTTTCTCATTTTCTAGTTTTCCCTCTTTACAGTCTTTATTCTAACTCTTAACAGAAGCTCCCTAAATATATTCCGAAATATTATTTAAAATACATAGCTTGAGCAAGCAATGTTTTCCTCCAAATCTGGCTATGAATATTTGATAAATAGCACTTTAGACTCTGCATAAAAAAATAGGACACTTCCCTATTCTTTTTCAGCTTTACTTAAAAAAAAGCTGTTAAGCGAAGTCTTCAAATGTTCAGAGATTTAGCTTCCTGAAAACCAGCTGTACAACATTTCATCGCCATCAGACAGCTCCAACCATGCTGATACAGAAAAGGAAGGCTTCTAATTGTTTTACAGCTGCTCTTAACACTGAGAGCTGTAGGCCTGTCAACTGCCTTAATAGGAATTTATTACCATGATTCCTATCAATCAAGGTTATTTCTCCAAAAAAGGAAGACAGCTTTGAAACCCTAGTTCAGTGCCTCTAGGAATCGTAGTAGCCTGTGGTGCACAAAGAAATTAAACTTTGGCTTCCTCTGGCATCTGGAAAACGAGCTGTCTTCCACGGCCCTTCCCTTTCTGCTGCTGCTTTGGGGGTTTGAGCCATGCCAGGAGAGCACCTCTGGGGGTGCTTGAACACACCCAGTGACATCAGATGCAATCAGCCCCTCCAAGCTGACGTCAAAGCTACGACAGCCCTTTCCAAATTTCCCTCGGCACCACAGCAGTTGGTCAAATTCTGGCCCAATGGACTCAGCAGAGCAAGAACAATATTCTCTTTAGTTTCTCATACTAAGGAACGCAAATAGGTCTAAGATTTTTCCCTTTCTGAAAACAGAACTGTGTTTGCAAATGGTGGCTTACACAGTACCTGATGATGACTGTATCATGCTGTACTTTGTGCCCCGTTAATAACTGCTTGCAGCCTGCTGCTGATCAAAACATTTCTGCTGCCTCCTCCACCCCTCCGCTTTCCCCCTCCACAATAAATAAGGAGTATATTTATCAGGATGACTGAGGGGGAACATTTTTCAAGTTTTAAATGCTTTCAACTTCTTCAGACATATTTCTCACCCGGTGGAAGTCATGGACGATATCAGCAGGATCGCTATCAGCAAATTCAGGGACTGGCACACTGATAAACTCAACATCTTCCTCCTCCAGGATCTGAATATTTTGCTCAATTGTATGGTAGCGAGCACTCTGAGCCTCTGCCCCAGCCTCAGGTAAACTTAAGCCATCTTCAATGTACTTTATTCCACAGAAATACACGCCACCCTGCTAAAAATAGTAAAAAAAAGAGCAACAAAAAGATCAGTAATGTAGAAGTTTAAAAATAATATTCTCAGAGTACTGAAGTGAAGAAAAACTTGTCAGACTAAATGAAATTTTTTGCCTTTAATTTGATTCGTACACCAAAGCAGGAGCCAGTTGCTATCTACAACAGGCTAAAACCTCAATTACACTCAACCCAGAGGGAGTTCTTCCCTTGAATTCAAGGAAAACAGGATCCTCATAAGCAGTTTCTTAAAATCCAGTCTTCCATGTATTTTTAGAAAGACAATGAAGTTCCTACATCTATATGCATGCATACTATTATTATTAAATTATGATCTAACTGTAGTCAAAATTACGATTAAAAACACTAAAACTGGTCATTCAAATCACCTTTAAAAAGCAAGTCTAACTCTAAATTTGGTCCTGCTTGCAGAAGAGGGTTGGACTAGATGACTTCAAGACTTTCCTTCCAAATTCAATTATTCTGTGAAGTTGCTTAGTTTTACAAGACTTCAAGAGTCTGGAAAGTCAGTTTCTAAAATAATTTTTTAACAAGTTTTAAGAGACAAAAAGGTAAAAAGAGAAATTGAAATAACTAATTTATGTCCTTTCACCACAGTACACATAGCAGGCTATCTAAGTGAAGTGTAAAAATACAGTTCTGAGTCAGAGGAAGTCATGTACCACATTTACACTCCAGATAGTTCTAGAAATACAGAACTTTGCATATGCACATGCCATCACTTTAAAGTTTTACATTGAGAACCAGCGCAATGTCAGCTAGATTCCTGAATATTTCCTTTAATGATTCCTGAATATTTCCTTTAACGCAGATCTGACTCATAAACAAGTAGCTCAGGTCTGAATGAAATGGCACTTTCAGTTTCATCTCACTGGCCGGTGAAAGGCGGAACACCCAGTGCTAAGCACGAGTGAAACGTGCATTAGAAATGCAGCCGGCCTTCAGCTCCTCAGCTCGTTAATCCACGAGATGAGCTGTGCTGTTTAAGCATCATCGTTTGCAACACTACTGCTCCCCTGTAAATTTGGTTAATGGGATAGCCAAAGAGACTACAAACTGCAAGTTCAGCTAGAATTTCTCAAGTTTAATCACTTGGCTTTCCACATTAGCTGCTACTAAAATGGGAGAAAAGCAACAGTCCTGCTATCAGGGACAAGAACATGAATTTTTACCTCATAATTAGGTGCACTAACCAGTGGGCTAGAGAGATTCATGTTTTGCTTATCCTCTCCATTTCTGGCTCTGTGATCTTGCAACCCCAGCATTTTCTGCAGCAGGGAGGGTGTGCTTGCACCACTTAGGCAACAGCCCAGCACATCCAGCGCTGCCCACTGACAACTCCCCCCAAGGGAGACAATATTTAACTCAGATCTCCCACGTTTCAGGTAAACGCTCCATTTCCCTGGCACTGCTGCCTTCACACAGCTCCTCTTGCAGCAGTGCCATTTGTGTAAAGACTGAAAATACATTTTGTTAGAGGTCTAATCCTGTCAGTGTGGATTAGACTTGACAGAGCATGTTTAAACCACACTGACTGTGCTTTTCCCAAGTCCCCTGCAGGGCCCATATTTCTCATCCATGTGGAGGCTAGGGAAGGGGAGAGTCACGGTGTTGCTTTCACAAGCAGTCCCTTTCCTGTACATTAGCAGTGCCACACGAGTTAGGAAACCTGGGATCAAACAAGGAGGCTTTCAAGGGGTTAATCCACCACCAGTGTTTGGCACTGCAAAAGAGAAAAGAGAGCAGATAAAAATCTGGGACACCACTGGGGTTCCTAAACCCAAGTCCTATTTAGATACAATCTTTTCTCTGCAAAGTGAGGTTTTCAAAAGTGTTCCTTGCTTTTATTTGCCAGCTTCACTTCTGCCCTCCTGTGCGGATAGGTAACTTCAGAGAACGCCATACTGTGGCCTTTAGAAAACCCAAAGTTTTGGAAAGAAAAAACAGTTTAATTTCTTTGGTTTAGTCTGTTGCTCCTCTTCCAAATGTAACACAAAAAGAACAGTCTGTTGCTCTTCTTCCCACAGAGAAAAACAGCCCTCTCATAATGAGTGACTTACCTGGAATGCAAAATATTTGTACAGATAGGCACCACCCAGGAACACACCAGCCAGCATAAAGGCCAATCCAAAGCACATGCACCAGCACCAGGCCCTTCTCTGTCCAACAGGCACAGCATCCTCAGGGTCCTGCAAGGCATCAGAGAGGGACCTTCAATACACTGTTCCCAAGGCAGGTAGGAGAGGAGATACTTCAGGCCCAGCAAATACAAACACTGCATCCATCAGAAAAGGCTGTACACACTTTAGCACAAGTGTTTAGAAACTTACTTTATTTGGTAGAATTTAAAACAAGTCTATTTAAGTTGAGGTTTAGTAAAACTTGTACTATCAGTCATTTTTAATGTTATCATCACTGACGAATTCGGCAGACTTAAGAGAAAAATATAACAAAATCTCCTGAGATACCTAATCATACACAGTGAGCCACTTCACAGGTTGCAGACAGAAAAATATCCATTCTCAGGCAACCTCCGTGCAACAACAGCAGAGCGAGGAAGTCAGCTCAGAAAGGTCAGATTCTTTTTTACCTTAATATATGCAATATAAGTGAACCTGAAGAACCAACAAAAGATCAAGGGTTGTAAGAGCAGCAAAATATATCCTTTCCTATGTTGTTCCATCAGCCTTTACCACAACTTGGCTGGCAGAATAGAGAGAGTGGGAATGAAAAAAAGATGCTTTGTAGGTTGTTAAGGAAGCTTTCTGCTCCAAGACAGCATTTGCCATGCCTCTATCTGCTTTTCGTGTAATACTAAAGGAATGACAGGATGTTTCCCCTTTAAGGCACTAGTTTGCATAACCATGAAGTCCCCACAGGCATCCTAAGCAATAAACTGCTGCTTGCAAAATCTTTCCTCTATCAGCCACATTACAATGCTCTTTCCTCCCCCAAGTGTTTGCATAACTCATATCCAATAAAATAAAATAAAATTAAAAAAAAAAATCCAACTTTGAGCTACCCTGTTCCAGGCCAAGATAATCCTGGGAAAACATCTGAACTCAAATAAATACAAAGAAATTCATTACTCCTTTGCAACCACAAAGCAATAATGTAGAATGACGACTAGGGCAAAATCATTAGGATCGAATGAACAAAAAAACACCAACCCAGAAAACTGAGGAGGAGCATGAGGGAAGCGCATGAGAAGGCTTTGACAGCTATAGTTGTTGGTCAATGTTCTGCCTGATGTGTTGGGTCTTCTTGCTGTATTCGCTAATTAAGATGATACCCCACTTGAACAAAGGTGTGAGTACAGTCCCCAGCTGCCTTGGCTCAGTTGGGAAGGAATTCCCCTTATCTGGCCGAATCCATCTAAGCCAGTCTGACACCAAATGGAAAGGGGACCCTCCCTGTAAATGGTGGGAGAAAGTGGCACTTCCTGGGAATGACTCAGCCATCCCAGAGAGGGATAAGTAGTGTTTTGGAGGGACTTACTTCTTTTCACTAATTATAGAGGGAAATTCCTTGGTTAACAAAGTAGGTACCTAATCCACATGCAGCTAAAATTAAGCGACGTGAAACCCACCTTTACAGTACACTGCAATTACCTTTCATACGGAAGTGGCAATGCAGCTTCTTTGCCAGGCAACAGCTGCCAAAATCTGATTCAGAAATGTTTAGAGTCAAACTGAAGATATTTCACACATTTTATTTCACTTTACCTTGCTAAATACCACAGTAAATCAGATTGTGAAATCTTCATCTTTGGAGGTTTTCAAGACTCAACTACAGAAAGCCATGGCTAATCTTGCTTTGGCAACCATCCTGTTTCTAAAGGGAGGCTGAAGCAGATGACTTCCAGAGGCCCCTTCAAACCAACATTTCTGGGATACATTACAAGGCAAAGTGAAATCGGCAAAAAAACATTTGTTGTGGACTGAAAAGACACAATGTAAAGACAAGAAACAACTTTTTAACACTTTTAGAGTACCAATTACTTAAGGAATTCAGTGTAAAAAGTTACAGGATTACTAGCTGCCTGATTTTTAACCTGGCTCTTTGCAAAGACTGAGAATAGGACATAATACCCATGCTAATCTAATTAACTCTCAGGTCAGGTTGAGAGGCACTGTGGATTCTTCTATAAATCATCTCAATTATAAATCTAAACCAGGTAAACCAAGGATTTTTATTTTTATGTTGCCCTGTATCATTAGGTAACTATTTCCCTAGACACTTCAAAGCATGCAGGACACTCGATTGAAACTTTTTGTAACAGCTGTCATTTAAACCGTTTCAAGTTAACGTCAGAAAAAGGGATAGCAAACTGCCTCTGGGATACAATATCAAAACATTCCCTAGTGAAGTATAAAGAGTATCTTTATTCTTTCCTAGTGCTGCCTTTATCCCCCACACCTTTTCAACTTCAACCAGAATTATACGTAGTGGAATAACCACCTCTTCCTTTTTTTTTTTTTTTATTACTCGGTAAGTTCAGAAAGACTAAGAAAACATGCATCTGGCAAATGGTGCAGAAGGCATACAGAGTATGAACATCTACCTAGAAATGTGGGTTAATGTCAGATCAATTTTCCATAGGCCACAAAAATAATCAGAAAAAAAGAAAGTAACTTTTACACTTTTACCATGCCAGGAGGAACCTGAAGGACAAGTTTATCCGTACTCCACCTTAAATAATTTTGCTTTGATATATGAGATGAGAGACGTAAACAACAAGTTTAATACAACTCTTTTATCCTTTACCACCAGCTAAAGGCTATCATTATTATTTCTGAAGGTGTTCCTAGTGGTGGCACGATAAGCTATTTTGTATTTGTAGCTGCCTATCATTGATTCATCCCCAGCCTACCAAAAACAGCCCACCAAATTTAGAGCAAGCATTCAAGCCCAGTTTAGGCTCCTGCTTAGGAGAATGCATGAAAGCACAGCATCTCAGCACAGGCAGAACCTGAAACTGACAACACTGAAAAGATTTTATGCTACTGAAAAAGAACACAGAATTTATTTCCTAATCTGAAAATTAAGTATATTACCAAGCAGTTTAAAACCAGCTTAAATTAAAATATTATAAATAACTTACTGCTGCCAAATTATACTCATATTTGTAGCTGACCCATGGCTAAGCTCTCTAAGCTTTTGTATTGCTGCCATGACAGCTTAGTTTGGGCTGTATTGACCCAAAAGAATAATTTGTCCCTTGCTATATAAATCTGACCCTCTGCACTGCAAGAGAAGAAAGTGCAATGGATGCTCACCGTCCTTCCAGGTGACTCATGTTCTGAAAAAAAAAACCATTAAGTGAAAGCAGATCCCCACTAAGAGGGACGGTGCTGAATTAGCCCTTCTCCCCACATGGTTACAACAGCACTTTGTTCCCCAGAAGCGGCGCTGGCTTCTGAAGCCAGAGCACAGCATGAGACTGCAGCCTTCAGTGACTAATTTTTCTCTAGGCCAGCTTTCCACTGCCAGAGGTATCTCACAAAAGAAAGCATCACGTACTTGAGGTGAAGACTGACCTCTAAAAATATGCCTCTCTACTTCCACGAGCAGTAATAAATAATCATTATTGTCCTGGCCCCTTTCCTCCCTTCTCCTTCATCCCTGCCCTGCCTCGTGTACTTCCAACTCCCTTGTGAATCCTCAGCCTTAAGATGATGCCACAAAACTCATCTCTGATGTGAAATGCCTTAGGAGGAACTGGATGCAAGCCCAAAACTGGCTTGTTTCCCGTGATGAGCTGATTGTTCTAATTGGAAAACTTTTGATTAGCCTATTTCCCATGGATAAGACATGAAACAGAAGCATCTCTCTGCCACTTGTACACTAAATCCTACAGTGTTGAAATTAAATGGTTCAGAACTTCCCAAACTGAATAGCTTCAGGCTCTGCAGTAACCATTTTCCTTTCAGACAGAAAACAAGTATTAAATTCTCTATTATTTGAGACTAGCAAGATTCAAATCTAGAGTCCTCTCACAAAGAAGTGACAAGATGACTGCAGTTTTCAGAACAGGTCCCTTCATCGGTGACCACAGCAGCAAATGTAAAGCTGCTCTCAGAAGCACTTCTGAGATGGGCACATTATACCACAAACTGTTTACCAGAACACCTCTCAACTACAGAGAGATCTTCACAAGAACATCTTTATGACAATTAGCATTAACTGTTCTGCAGTAGATTAAAAAAAAAAATTAGTAACTCCTTAAACCTGCAAACATTAGCAGTTATTAATGGCTATTAGCAGTTATTAATGGCTAGTGGCCATATATTCTCTTGCTCTTTTCAGTTCAATTTTAATGCTTTTTTTTTTTTTTNCTGAATTTTAGAATGGCCAAATCCATGTTTGGGGTAATATCACAAATGTATTCTAAGAAGCTCCAATACTGAGCCATAAATGTGTATAATCAGACTTGGTAATTACTTAGATTTTCCCCTTGTGGCTTTTTGTACATAGTGGAATTTAATTGCTTTAACATTATAAGAGTAAAGCAGTCTATAAACTTCCAAGGCATATGTCTAGCTCATATTAAAATGAGTGAGAAGATTATCAGATCTTGTTCCTTTGTAGAAATTAAGGACACATCTATCTAAACCAGATATGATGGACAACATGCTTTGAGAAGTCCAGAATACTGTATGACTGCTGGACAGCTATGCAAAAGATAATGTCCCAAATTTGAAAATAGATACGATAGTAATAAAAATAATTTTGGGAGGGGGAAATGTCTTTTGGAATGAGCAGTCTTTGATCCACAGAGAAACCAGATGCAGAGCATTACTGAGTATTACAAATATTACTAAAAATGTCTGCAGCATAATACACAAAATGTCCATAATTATGCATGTGAGAATAACATCTAATACATATACACAAACACATATATAAAAGCTTACAGTTAATGTGGGTAGAACTGGCTGGAAGCTGTTCAGAACAGTTTTCCTCCAAGGTCCTCTATGTGCCACTTAGCTCACATGGATGGACAGAACACAGTGGGACAGACTGAGCTTCCTGAAGGCAAATATTGACCAACTGCAGCTTTAATTAGTGGAACGGGAAGAAGGGAAGTAAATGATGACTCCCTAGAAGTGTTTTTTAATGAGAGAGTCTAAAAAGTCTTTAAATAAAATACTGACCAACGGCTCTATAAACTGAATTCTGTTGGTCAGGCTGGCCTGCTCTGACTTGTAAATATGACATCTGTAGAAAATCCTCACAAAAAAAAAAGTCAATTTAAAATGAACTTAATTTAGAAAGAGCTCTGCATTCCTTCGATGGTATTCCTGCCTGAAGACTGCTCCAAGCCTGGTATTCTATTTATTACTTGCTGCAGATGGGAAATTAAGGCAGGCTTTTGCAAGACTCCTCACTTGGCAGATGCCGCAAATCTGGAAGGCGATCATACTGATCTGCCTCTAAAACAGCAATTTTATGCTTACTAATAAAATTAAATTTAAATTTAAAGTACAATCATCTTTTAACTTGGTAGTTGGAAAAAACCACTCTATACACAATAGCTGCTTCAGAGATTTCTTGCTTGTCCGGAAAACAAGCTACGGCTGTTTATGTGCAGTTGATATCTGAACATTGCAACCCTTCACTGCCAGCTCTTCTGTCACGATGGACAGGGACTTGTCCATCTGACCAAAGGCTCTCTGCCTAAAGAACAACATGAAAACACGACCTTAGTTGTGCTGCTGTTTGCTGTAGTCACGCAGTCTGAATAACCAAGGAGATGAATCAATTAGAATTATCTATTAGGCAGTTGGTACTATTAACCTCTTCTTGTATTTCTCGTATCTGTGTATGGTCTTTGAAATAGTATTGTAAATACAAAATCTCTTAGACAGAACTAGGAAATCCAGAAGTAAGAAGAAACTACATTCCAACAGCTTTACAAGTTCAAAGTCCAAGGTCATTTTCATTAGTTGAATGTTACCTTTAATGAAATAATGGGAGAGTTTTATTAAAGCATAAGGTGTCTGTCAAATGACTCATTTCATTGTTCAAACATTGTAACTATAACAGAATAAAAACATCAGTATAAGCAGGCAGCTCAAGATCATCCTAAAAGGGGAATGAGTGCTGGTGGGTAGGCAGGTAGTTGCAGCTGCATATATTGGGAAAGACAGAGGTGAAGACAGAACAAAAACTGGAAAAGAGGCAAGAGTAGGGGAGCAGGAAATAAAACACAGAAACATGTTGGAACACGAAGAGTTCAAATTTTCTGCAGGAAGTAAAGGAAAATTACAACTGTAAAGTAAATGTTAAGGACATGAATCAGCAGCTCATGCACAGCTATGCGATAAGAGGGACAACAAAAGAAGCATGTCCTGAAGAGTAATCCAGCAACTCCTAACCAACGTGAGTAATCCTGATTTACCTAAACACTGCCTTCATTTCTGAGATAAGAGACTGCAAAACCTGATGGCAGTCAACAATTAAAGAGGATGGGTAAAGAAGGAAAAAGCCTGTAACTATCCAAATTGCTGCTTTGGTTAAATCTTGGAGTAGCATTAAGTTTAGTCATTGTTAGCTTTGGTCTTACATGGACTAGAAAGTGACAGGGTACTTAAATGGCCTGAAAGTTTTACTTGTTGACCAGGCAAAGACTTTTTTTCAGGTGATTCACTGCACTTTTAGCTATAGCCTCATCCCAGGCTGTCCACAGAAAGTGTATAACTAACTACATGCTATATTTGACTGTTTTCTTCAAACTGTGTTCCCCAGATCGTTCCTTTTTTTCTGTCGAGTTCCAAGATCTACCAACTTCCTTCTCTGGCCACTTATCCTATGTCTATGCCCCTGTATCCTTCCCCACCCAAAGCAGCGTTCTCTGGTATCTGCCACGCGCAGAGTAACTGGGCACACCTTATTTCCATTTCCTCCCTTCATCGCTGCCCCAAGGTAAACCATTCATCACCACGCTCTGGTGAAGAGGAGCTGGGCTACGGCCACAGAACTGCTCTGGACTTTGGCCTGCCACATCAGCCAGCGCAGCACTCCTGTGCCTCTTGGCCTGCACCGTCACTGCGAACACTCAGGGCAAGGACTGCCCCCCTGGCTCTTTTTCTGTACAGATATCAGCACCACAGGACCTTAATACCATCTTATACTCCTACTGAACATGAGGAAACACTTCTTTCACCGCACGACCCCAAACACTGGCACAGCTTGCCCAGGGAGGTTGTGGAGGCTCCCATCCCTGGAGATACTCAGAAGCTGACTGGAGATGGTCCCAGGCAACCAGTTGCAGACGGTCCTGCTAGAGCAGCGGAGTTGGCCCAGATGACCTCCAACGCCAGCCATTCTGTGGCACACATCTACAGCTTTTAAGTAACATTAATACCATACAGGGTGAGGATTAACAAGTAACTCTAACCACTTGCTTCATTAAAGAAAAAACCAAAACTTCCAGGAGTGCTGGGTCTGTGCCAGACAAGTAATAAAGCTCTACACATCCTTTATGTCCTTTGCTTTAGAGTTTTATGATTCTTCTGCCTTCCACCCACTCCCCACCATGAAAACTTCAACAAAACCTACAACATTTGGAAAATGTCTTGCCTCTAAATGTCTGGATGCTCGTAGTGGAAATCAGGTATATTTATAAAATATATTAATGCTGCTGAATTCATCTATTTTCTATCACATTTTCATCAACTGGAAGGATGGAAATTTGTTCTGCATTCCACACTTAGTTTCCTCACATATTTAAAGAAAAGAGAAGTGTTCTGGTGCAAGTTTCCAAGTCATAGACCAAAACATGCAGGTGGAAAGCTTGCACAGGTATCTGGCAAGAGGGATTTTTTGTTTAAACAAAACCTCTCAAACCTAAGAAGTCATATGGGGCATTCTTCAGAATGCATTTTGCTTTCAGAAAACAAAATCACCACACCATTTATAGTTACAGCATACCAAACATGGCATTTCATTAAACTGTCCAATTCTGAAAAATGCTTCATTTTTAAACATTGCCAAAATAAACCCTTTACCCACCAGCATTCTTTGACTTACAACTGACTTACACTCTTACCATACCTACAGAAACTACACTAAATCAATCTAAAACTTTAATGCAGTATTTCTCTCATCTTTATCCTGAATTAGATCAGTGTTTGAAAACAGGAACTTAGAAGGTTCCTATTCCTCTTAAAATGGATCAATACTAAATTATCTCTTTGACCTTGATTGTTCCAGTTCCCATTTCTTCCTTACCCTGCTCACTTCTTACATCTGAAATTTCTTTTTTCCTATGACTGCCTGATTCTCAGACATCAGTGTGATGGAACGCTATGTGAATTTAACCTAGATTTCTCTCAAGGCTATTTTCCCAAGCGGCATTGGCTCTTTCACCCAAGAGATCTCATTAGCATGCACATATGCACCACTGAGCCTCGGAATTTAATAACTCTATTCCCAGTTCAGCCACAGATGGTATGTCATTTCAAGCAAGTTACAAAGGCTGTGTCTCAGTTTCTCTCAAAAGTAGAATACAGCATCACAAAACCCACTTGTGAGGTCTGTAGTCCTGCTTCAAAGGAGGGTAGACTCTGAAGCCTGTCTAGGTTGCTCAGGGCTCTTGACCAGTCAAGGTTTGAAAACCGCTAAGACTGACACTTCAAAGCTTCTCCGGGTAACTTCCTCAGCAGCATTCAGTTCTCCTCAAGACTGAAAAATATTTTGTTTCTATCAGTTAGAAGCTCTCCTTCCAAAATTTATGACCACCGTCTTTTCAGTCACGTCCCCAGGCACTGGGGAGGCTGCTGCGAAGTCCTCCCTGCAGCAGTTTCATCTCTGGGCTGAACAAGCCCCACTCCCTTGGCCACTCCTCACAAGGCATAACCTCCAGCCTCTGTGGCCCCTGCTGGACTCACACCAGGTTTATTGCTGTCTTTTTTTGGATCAGAAAGCTCTCAGCCTTCAGCGATGCCAGTGACTAGTGTCAGCTGACTGTCCACCAGAAGTTGTGGGTCTTTCTCAAGCAGAGCAGCTTCCCAGCCAGGTGGTCCCCTGTGTATCCTGATGGCTGGGATGAGTCTGCTCCAGGTATAAGACTTTGCATTTGTTATTTCTGAAACTCATGAGATTTTGTTCAGCCCATTACTGTAGCCTGTTGAGGCTCTCGTGAATGGCAGCCCTGTCCTCAAACACATATATCCTGCTAATACATGTATTAGTGAATTAGAATGCATAGTACCTGTACAGCAAGCACAGTCCTCTGAGTGGAAACCATTCTATATGCAAATACAGAACAGCATTTAATTGTAGCAGTTACGAGTATGAGCACAGGAGAGCTGACCTTGGAAGGCTTACATTTAATTACGCCCTCTTTCTAGACAAAACTGTTGTAACAAACTGAAGGGCTTCAGCGCAATTAGACTACTCAAAGTCTGAAGTGCAGCACACACTCCAGCGCTCAGCACCTGGCGGCATCACACCCTGTAGGATCACAGACCTGGCCATTGTTCAAACACCTCACCAAGAGCTTCCCAAGACAGCAAACCTTAGGCAAGACAACTCACTGCACTGTGCAGCAGCCTCCGAGAGTCGTGCTTGGCCTCACACCCTGCAAACGCTGCTGCATTTTCAAATGTGTAAATGCAAGGGTTTCCTAATTCTGTGTAGGCCTTATCTTTTAAATAAAATAAATAAATAAATAGGCCTTAGTGATTCAGCAACTATGTGAGATCCACCCCAGAGATCACTGACCCCTCCCACTTATGATCTCCCCAGCGTACTCTTTTTTTCAGTCTTTCCACCATCTCATTCTACCCACAAAGGAGCAGAAAGCTGCCATCAAAGCAGGAGTTTTCTGAACCCTAGGACAAAGACAACCACAAATTAACCAAAGACTTGCATTCAAGGAACTCTACTCTTAAAATGCCTGTGGGTTTTATTTTTATGTGTGTGTATATATATGAAATTATATGTATTGCATACTTAATAATATATGAACTTTAGAAAAGTATTTGTGTACACACACACACACACTGACACTATATGGAAAGGACAAACAAGATACCAATTTAGTTTTTCCAGGATCTCTATAATAACAGTTGGGCAAATATGAAATTGGCATTTTGTCATGATGAATTTTGCACAGCTGTTGCACAGAGGACTCCTGCTTGTAAATGACACAAGGATCACTCAGAAAGGACCTACTGCTTTTCTGTACATCCATTGTGGCCCAAACCCTACCTAGGGCACGTGATGTCTGCCACAAAACCATTTCTGACTTTACTGTAGAGCTCAGTCTTATTAATTATCTCATTCCTTTGGTTTACCACATCTGTAAAATTAGGACAGATATCTGAATTTTATAAATTAGCATGCTTTTCATCTGTAGATTCAAAGTAATTTCCACTGAGGATAAAAAGCAGTACATAAATAGTAAGAAAATGAATGTTGTATTATTCATACAGATCAGGAGACTAAAAGCAGATAATGCTAACCTTTGTCAATCACAGCATAAAGAGAGGATGGGGAGAAAAAACAGAGGGGAAAAAAAAGGGAATTTGTGCAATAAGTAACAAAACACATAATTACTTATCCCAGCTGTAGTTACGTTTTAACAATGTCATAATGTTTTTGGAAGTACAGAATAATGAACATTCAAAATTACTAGGACTTAAAAAATGCAGTATTTGCTTTTGAAGGTATTTCCCGAGAGTCACAGAGAGTCACTATTTTCTTTTTATGAAGAGTTATCTGATGCCTGTAGCTACTGGCTACTGGATAGAAAATATGTATAAAGCTGACAAATATTCCAAAATCACAACTGCAGAACAGTTAACTGAAAACATTACTGGAGGTAGTAAGTAAGCTTCCCATTCTTATATACCCCCACTAAAGACCATTAGCATGAACATTTACCAAAATGCTGATAAGAAAAAGAAAGAAAAAAGGGAAAAAAACCTACATAAATAACAAAGAAAATAGATTTGAAAATCAAAAGAAAATAGATTTGAAAATAGAAAATAGTCTATAAAAGCACAGCTGTTAGATTATATTTGCAACTGCAAATATTTCATTAAAATACTTAACAGTAGAAAAACGTATATACACATTATATTTTGAAATTAAACTTTTCTTGAAACAGATGTTCATATGTTGGATTAAATATTCATTATAATGGAATGAGTCGAAACCATCTCCCTTGAAAATACTGCTGATTCCAATAAAATTTTCTTTCAAACGATTTTCACAGGAAAACTCAGCATTTCATTTTGATCCACATCCTCAGAAATTAACTAATTTAACTTGATCTTTCCCCTTGAACGGAACTTTCATTTCAACAGCCTCTGTTTAGGTGGTATTCTTCATACTACTGTGCAATGTTAATATCTAAACTAGTTTCTTCAAGCTTATCAAAAAGAGTATTGCAGCACAGAAAGATAGGAGTGAACATAAGAGAAGTACTTCTGGCATTTACTGTAAAGATACATTACAGTGCAGGATAGTTCTTCTAGACACTGCACTAAATAAAGCATCATCTAATTACAGACTTTTCCATATGATGATATTAAGGGGGAAAAAAAGTTCTCCAAATACGTTTTTAGGGCAAGGGGTCTCAGCCAAGTGAAAGTTTGGGAATCTGAAGAGAAACTATCTAGAAATGCAGAAAGTATTCACATTGTCTCTCTAGTCATCCATGCACTGAGTTCACATGAGCTGTATGGTACAGCCATCAGCTCTTGCTCCGTCAGCCAAAAACGTGAACGATACAAACAACTGATGAGGCAGTTATCACAAAGGTCTGGCAGAATACATCCTGTGTGAAATATTAAATATCATTCTTCTGGGAAATGGCTGTATTTCTCAACCAAAGCTTTGTATTTGTTATTCAGGTCAGGAAGTCATGAGAGACAGAAAAGGAAGTGAGATACAGAGCACTGACAGGACTCCTCTGTCCCACAGGTTCATGTCCCTTGCTGGGGGATGGGGATGACACAAGCTCTTCCAGGATCACATTTTGAACTTTGTAATTCCAAATCCCTAAACTCACTTAAAAATAGCAAGAGATTGTCAGAGGGGCACCAGAAACTTTTAGAGATCTTGGTTTTTCAGTATTCTCTCAATTGCTGGCAGCCTTTAAGGAATAGTTTTAGGAGCCAAAAGTCTCAAGACCACAGCTACCTTATTTTCAGGAAGCTGCACTACTTAACCAGCAGCACAAATTCATATGTTTTTGGGTACCCATAAAATCAAATAAAGTAACAGAACGAACCCTGAGTACTCTTTGTGCCTGAAACTGGAGGGTTTCATCTATGGTTTGGTGCATTTTCATTAAAATTTTAGCAACGTCTGGGAGAAGGGGGAGAGAATTCACTTTGTCAGGACTTTTTACTTCTGGCCCTCTTTTAAATAACCACATCTTAATCTCCACAATGCTCTGACAGATAGCAGAAGCTAGTTGGTTTAATGACCTAGTTACATCACAGAAAATTGAGGAAAATACAAAGACTGCTCTTTCCCCAACGGCAACTGGTGAAAGGCCTATAGAAAATTTGGCTGGAGAAAGCCTATAAAGGGAATATGGAAACTCCTGCAAGAAAAAAAGAAATGAAAAACAAACAAACCAATCCTAAACTGCCCAGCTACCGGCACATTCCATGAAGTGGGAAAACCTGCTTTCCTGACAGCAATATAATTAGCAAATGACTATTTATGAGTGGGTATTGTAACTTTTATACATATATAGGTGTAAAAAACCTGTGAAGTTAACACCTTTATTTCAGAAACATCTAACACCAATTACCCAAAATCTGAGGGTTTTTCTACACAGCAATATAGTGCTTATTAGTTGTTGCACAACAGTATTTCCTAGGTGGATCCTTCACTCTGTTAAAAATGTCTATTTAAGTATGCTTTAGGCAAGATTAAGCTAAAGTGAAAAAAAGAAGGTTAATTTTAAAGGTTGGAGTAATAATGTTCTTATAAGGAATAAATGCAGAAAGCTGCTGCTTTTAAAACTCTTAACATTTACACTTTCACATCGAACTCTCTGCATATGCAGTTATCCAAAGGTCAACCACAACACATATGTGTGAATCCACAGCTTCTGTGCACAAAGCGGGATGTGGTAAAGATGCACAGTGTTGAGCATACCCCTCCCCCCCCCCAAAAAAAAAGCTTTAAAAGGTTGCTACTGAACCTGGCTGAAGGGAGCAACAGCCCAAGCCATTGAGGGCACGAAGATTTTCAGGAGGGCTTAATCTACTGAATGGCCTTTACAAAATGTCTGAAGGCTTCAGCTATGCTCAGAACCATCTTTGGCTCTCCAAAGACCTATTGTAGGGAGAAATGTTAAAATACCGCACATTGTTTGTTTGTTGGGAAACTGGGTCATAAAACACACTGTTGTAAAGACAACGAGCAAAATGGAAAATGAAATGTGGCCTAAGAACCTTCACCAGGAGCATTCTGTATTTTGGCCAAGAATTATGGCATAGAAGTACCATCCCAACAACAAAGCCAGAGTTGTAATGGCTGCCTACAGTAATTATGGAGACACTTTCACTACATGCCATAATACCGAGCAGTGATTTATGCAGAGACAGGATTAGCACTCTAGATTTTTCAATTCCTTTTTAAGTAACATACTCCAAAGCATAAGACCACTGCCTCCTGCAAAACCTTTTTTTTAAGCCGTTGTTTCCGTGACACATCCCCTACTCTTCTTATGTCTTCCTGTCTTACCTTCCTGATTACTTTCCGATTAGTATCTGCATCAGAGGCTACTGGGCAAATTTTGGCAAGATCAGAGTATTTCTATGCTGTATCATCAGCATATTTTAGCTGCAAATGCTCTTTGCTAAATCCTTGGAAGATTATGTATTTGAGAGTAATCCTGCAACGGCAGAGTGGCAGTCTTCAAGGCACTGTGCTGGGAAAAGCAGCAGAATGAGGCTGTCAAAGAATTAGCCCAAAAGCTCGTTCCACAAATTTTTATTTTCTGGACATTTCAGAGCATTTGGCTTTATTCATTAATCTCAACTAGTTTGCTAATATATCTAGCTCAAATATTTTTAAGTTCTTGGTAATAAAATTGTGATAGTGCAATTCTGCTGATCCTCTTCCATTCTTAGGGTTTTCCCTTTTACTTCAGTCCAGAATGCCTCCCAGGACTTTGTTCATAAAAGAACACTTCATAAAATGTTGCAATATTTTTCATGTTTACACTTGTGATCCAGATCTGTTTATTTTCCTACAGAAACAATGTAGGAGAAGGGAAAACAAATGTCCCATATATGCTGTTTTGGAGATGTGACCTTTTTCAATCTACCAGAATTCACTCTTCCAATATACATTCCCACACTGCCTTCAAACCTCACTTGAAGCTAAGGGTTTTCCACCGACGACGTGACATGAATAATACATTTGTCAGATGTGGTTTATTTTTCCCCTTTCCTCCAAAGAACTGCATAGGCAATTGAAGTTGTGGAGGGGTGGGGGAAGATCTGTTTCTAATGCAGTTGTATTAGAGAAGGCAAAGTTCAAAGAGTTTATCTTGCACTTACCTCAAAGGTATCAAGTTTTACAAGGGCCCTCAGTTCCTTCCCCCCCACCCTTTCCCCCACACCGGGATCTGAGAATAAGCTCCCAGACTTGAAGAATCACAATACCTCTAAAGCTACCTGGCATTGTTTGTTTCACTACTGTTAATCCTGCGTGGATTGCACAGCCTGTTCTACAAAAACTACAGACAACACTATCGTACCAGATCTGCTTTTTTTTATGCTCTAAAACACAAAAGCTCAAAAAAGCTTACTCAAGAGAATTCTGCACACTGTTAGGTGCAGGTCTGCAGCTCTGCAGACAAAAGACAGAAACGTGTCAAGGAGAATGTCAAAGACTCATCCCTCAAGAGCGCTCATTTGTTTTTGGAATTTTCATCTGTACTGAGCATCCCCTCCTAGCATGCTATTTTAGGAGTGTTTCAAGCTTCGTTCAGGCGTGTTCATCCCCTGACAGCAGTGCAAGAACTTTTAAGTAGCTACTGTGAGATCAGACCGCCTTTTGACCTGGTTAATCAATGTTTACAAGTCTCATTTCTAGGCGAGGAAAGCAAAGTTAAGGCAGGTCTTGCATGTCATCCTCAGCTGTTAAAATTTACAGCTCCACATTAAGGAAATCATAGTCAAATGACATGCTTCCGTCAGTATCTGGACAGGGTCAGGAGGATTTGTTCCCCAGTGTACAATTAGCCAGATGTATTTTGTTTGTTTAGCAGCAGAAAAACAAGCCCAGTTTGGTAGGCTATCTGGAAACAAACATCGTCCAGGGCAGGTCTGGATTCCAAGGTAATAAGAAAAACCCCTTTTCTGGAACACGTAGCTTGTGTCCTGCTTATGCGCTTGGTGTCAAGCTGACCACCAAACCTGGGGTCAGGAAGTAATTCTACAGCTTAATCTGGGCTCGGGGAAGCCACTACTTCCTACAGAATGGCACCCCTCTAGGAACACAGAGCACCTAATGGATTTCCCATAATTGCAGGCAATCTGAGTAACAATACTGTCTCATCTGTTGTGGCACACTGTTCTAGAGACTTAAACTCTCTGGTCAGAGTCTTATTTGAAAGTGCAGTACGCTCAGTGGAAGTGTGAAATTTAATCACTTGCTGTATCAGGAAGATGTCACTAGAAACACCTTTCTGGTTCCCTTTGGCTGTGAAATGACAGTGGATTCTGCAGGTGAAGAACCTGGCCCCATCAAAATCGCAGCAAAACCTGCACCAGGGCACAACTTCATGCTACAAACTGAACAGCTACTGTCCTGCTAGACAGAAATTCATCACAAATATTTAGGAAATTAATAAATGCTATCACTTTTGAAGAGCCAGTCTGGTAATTTGGAGGCCTGATGCACAAGGGACGGTGAAAGAGAATGAAAACAGCAAGACACTGTTTATGTGCAGCTGGCCATTTTTCAAGTTTTCATTCCCTTCTGAAAGAGTTTAGAGCAAATTACACTACTCCTAATTAAAAACTGGTTTTGATTACGGCAGCACAGAAATTGCAACCAAAAACCTTTATATTCTAGGCAGTTTTGCACTTCAAGAACTTTGAAAGCCGCTGGTGTTTTGTTCTTCGTTGCTGTTTGCAGGGGGGAGGCGACAGCAGCGCTTGGAGTTTGGGTGCTGTTTTGGGGCGGGGGGGAGGGAGGAAGGCAGCTCTTTGTTCCTTCATTTAAGCCAGCCCAAGTTCGGAGACGAAGTTCTCCGTAGCACACAACCAGCAGGCTCCGCGCACACGCTGCGGCACAAGCGCGGCCGAACCCCCAGCTTCGCCCCCGAGCGCTCCCTTGCCCCGGAGCATCCGGGCTGCGGGAGCTCGCCAGCAGCCGGCCGGGCCCCGCCGGGGGGGATGGCGGCGGGGGGAAAGCGGGCACGACCCGCCCTCTCCACGCACACCAGCTCCCACCGCC
>VZTG01004161.1:54695-84947 GCA_013397845.1 Melanocharis versteri
GACAGCCTTTCCCTGGTTGCCATTTTAATCTGGGTTTTTAGCTAAAAGAAAATGTTCGGGCCTTATGCTCGTGAAGAAAATGCCCAAAATGCTGTATAGGCACCGTGGAGGTGAAATCCACCGGTTGTTGCACCCTTGGGGAAGGATACGAGGAGCACCGGGGAAGTGGAGGTGTGACCTTCTCCCTTCCTCTCCGGTGCAGTGGGATAAGAACTCGGTGAACTCAGCACACCATCCGAGTCGGGTGCTCTCCAGTAAAACTGTGTGATGCACATATTCGCACTTACATTGTGGATACGGTTGTAGTCTGCTCCAATAAGTTAATTTTGGTGACTCATCTGGGTAGAGTTGATTTCCTGGCAAGAGCTTGGCAGGGTAGTGCTTCTGTCACTCTCTGTGAGACACCTGGCAAGCAAAATGCAGTCCTTGAATTCGGCGGGTGCTCTGCTGCTGACTTAGTCAAAATCTGGTCTTTCTCCCGAGAGCATTAGATGGCACCAGGCCTGAATTGTCCTTATGCTTTGTACCTCATCATCAGCATCCTTTAAAATTGTTGACCTAAAATGACTAACAGAAAAGCTGACTCTAACCTGCTTCATCCTATCATCCTGTAGTATTTAAAGACCTATGGATAATGTAAGGACTTTTTAAAATGAAGATATAAAATTCACAAAGCAAATCACAGTAATTTTCCATGATCTCAAGATAAAACAGCTGATGGCACAGCTTGCACCCAAGACTAAATTGCCCAGATATTCCAAGAATTTGATCTAACTGCCTTAAAATTCAACAGAGGTCGACTGAATTATTTGCAGATATTTCACTGAAGTAGAAAACGTCATGGACCCTAAGGAAGACAAAATACAGAGATTTCCCGAGGCATTTTCTGACCATATTTGGTATGACCCTGGAGGTTTTACTTTAGTAGGAACTTTCATTAAAAGTATTTGAGCATTCTACATAAAAACGATAAAGTACTTTAATAAAGCTATCATAAGCTACAGTTTCCCAGGATACTACTGTAGATTTTAAATTTTTTTTTTATTGTCTCACTCCCAGATTGAGAAAAGCACCAGGTGACACCTCTGCTCCCATTTCAAAGGGAATCTGTGCAGGCGCACTGTGTATTCAGGACGATATTTAGCATGCAAAAGCTGTAGTTCAGAGTTTTGCTTTGCTTTGTTCTCCTTAATGACATCTTCAGATATTCCTCACAGGGATATGGGTATGCAAAAGACAGTCAAGGCTAAAGCATGGCATCTTATTATCTATGTCAAAATACATCTAACTCTTTCCCCAGGCAGCATACACTCTTATCTTTCCAGATCAAATATACTCTGTCTGCTTCTTGAATCATGTTTACAAACCACGGTGGCTGACTGCAGCTGGGTTAGAGCAGCACCCTTATGCGTTGCCAATTCTGACCTTTTTATTAGTGAGAATCTAGGATATTAGGATTATTTGTACTAGAGACCAAAGTAAGGATAAAGCATGAGGAGAACCTCCAAACTTACTTCCTGACTGTGCTTTGCTTCTATGTGCTTTCAGGCTGTGGTTTCACAGGCAGCTGAGCTGTAGGATGGCTCCATTCCTCCAAAAGGAAATCTTGCCTCATCTCTTCCTTCTCTTGTTCTTCATCTTCCACCTCATGTTACTCTTCATACACCCCTCCTTTCACCAGCAGTTCCACCCAGTGCCTGTGCTAGATGTATGACCCATGCATATCTACCTTTTTCTGCATTAGTTTTCTGCTGAGTTGGTGAGTTATGACAGTTCAGAGAGAGGTAAGGACCAGCACCAGCATGAACAGTGGGCCTGTGAGACTAAGAATGAGGAGGAAAGGGGAAGTGGGGAGGAAGGTCTCCCCACTTTTGCATAGATGCAAGTAGTACACCAGCCCATCACGTCTCAAAACCACAGCACTGTTTTTTCTCAGACAAGTAGGTTTATATCCAGATGACTTTCTCATTCTCTCTCATGTTTCTGCCCCTTTTTTTCACATGTGAGTCTTCATTTCCTTCAGTCCCCTGCCTCATTCATGTATTGGATATTGGGACCTCTCCCAGGAACAGATGACCTACACTGTTTAGATCTGTCTGTGTCCTTGGGCACATGTTTTCCGTTGTTTCAGCTGACACTGAAAAGGGGGCAACTCATTGATTCCTTGTTTACCCTGAGTGGAAAATGGCTATTACATCCATCAGGACTGGAAGCTGCTTTCTCTTTCTGATGTCCCTCATAAAATGCCACAATGCTTCAAGCGGTGCCTCTGCTTACCCATCTACAATTCAAAATCAGCCTACTTGTTATCTCTTACACCAGCGTTATTAATTTCTAATGCCTGTACTAGACATCTGTAGATTCAAACATGTAAACTGGTGGGGGAGGGGTTGTTAAATATTGATGTTGTTTGCCAACAAAGGACACTATTTTGAGGTGAAGAGAATGTAGTTGTTTAATTTAAAGTTTCTTTTATAAAGGTTTTAAATGCTACTGAAAGTGGAAAGTGCCATATCATGTCATGGTATTTTTAATTGTTTCTGCTGCTCTTTGTTTCTTGTTAACTGCATAACATTGTGATATGGTATGTCTTTTCCATCAAGCACTCTTCCCAATTTTATGATTCTCTCTCTATATATCCATTTATCTACTTCTGTCTAAATATGCATACCATTCTCATTTCTTGGGGGAGGGAAGAGACAAGCAGAAGTTGGTTCTGTGACAGACATTTATTCAGCTTGCTTTCTTAGCCAGAAGTTCAAATCCATTTACACTGTTTCAAGGCTTTTCACACCGTGGCTGGCTCTTCCTCTCTGCCTTATTCTCCTTTCCACCTCCCCGTCTTCTCTGCACAGCCCCCTCAGCTTCATCTGAGAGAAGTCTCATCTACCAGATACTTACCCAAATGGCCCACATTTGGGGCCAAACGTGCCGTCACAGTGTCCCTTCTGTGCAATCCCTGAATTAATTCACAAGGACTTGTACTTAATCCTAGATAGATTAGAACACAGGTAAGACTACTAGTTTTATTTGCATAATTCCAATGACAAAATGGGAATGCCATTTTTATCAGCAGAATGATTTTTTTTTTTTTTTCATTTCTTAATGCGTTGATCTGGGAATTCTTTTCCAGACTGTTTGTTTTTGTTAGATGGGGGAATATGGCCATGGCAGCCTTTTTTTAGCTTTGTCACGAAGTAAATCTGCTACCATCCGCAAGACTACCTTTTCTTTAACAACTCAAAACAAAAAGAACAACCTAAATTCCTGAAGGCTAAAGCAGAAAGGAAAAGATGGCACTTACTATTTTAAACAGAATAGGATAAGAAAGAGAACATACCAAAAGCCATATGAGCGAGTCTGTTTATCAGCCTCTATATTCTTCTAAATATGTCAGAGCCTGCTGAAGTTGGCAAACCAAATGGTGCATAAATCTTTGCCATTCTTTAGCTTGCAGATGATTGGGATTGCAGACTATTGGTGTTTTCACAGAATTTTGGACCCGATTTGCAGCCGAATCTCCAATTTTTATTAATCTCTAGGCAGTACTGTAATCTGAATCTTAGAAATAACATAATTTTCACAATCTATCTAAAATGTAGCCACCACAACAAAGCATGAAATAAGCCTGACAAATCTATTTCAACTTGGCTTGTGCCTCCCGGCACCTCAATCATCCCTGCTGTGAATAAAGCCCTTTAGAGTGAGTAAGCTGTACCACAGCAATGAATTATGCCTTAATCCAGCAAGCTGCTTTGCATGGCCGGCTTCTGCACCCACGTGGAACCCTGGGGTCCACCAAGATGCAGCAGCTTGCCTGACTGGGTCTGCAGTTTGTCTGGTGCGAAATTGCCATATGCAATATGCAGAAATGTCCCTGTGTGTACAGTACCCAATTGCATGCTCTTAATTTCAAAGAATTGTTTGCAACATGAGCCAGAGCCTCCCTTGTTTGAAGGCAGTGGAAGGGCTCTCATGCTGTTCCCTCAAAGCTGATCCTGTCAGTCTTAACTGGTGTCATCTATTAAATGCCAGACTGCAGACAAGAGACCTTTATATGAATTTATCAACACTTTATTTGCTCATTAAGCATCATAATTTGGCCAGTACTGAAGAAGGCTCAAATTAAAGACCATTGCTGCCCTAGGGACTTAATAATCTAAATCAGATACAGAAAGAAAAAATTCTCAGGGAAGCTAAGGACATGGAATAACTTTGAAGGCTTCACTCTCTTTTCTCTTAAACTCTTTTCCTCCTCTCATTTCCGTTCACAGAAATAAAAATTGTGTGCAAGCCCTTGACCTCTAGTATTCTAGCAGCTGCTTCCTTTTCCTTACTAGCCCAGCAAATGCAGTTTTCCCCTTTTAAATACATTAAATACATGCTACAAATATCTTTTGTCTTTTAGGTTTTATTGAGCTGATACTATTGCTCCTTTTCTCTTTGTCCGTTAGCACCCAAGACTTCCAGAACTGTTGGGTGCACATCACTAATTTGCCCCAGGACAACAGCTTTAGGAAATTGAAGACAAATCCAGCTTGCTCCATTACAGTATATCCTAGAAGACAATGTCATAGTCTCAAATTTCTGTTTGGGCCTTGGGGATTTTTTGTACCTGTCTTTTTGTCTCCTTTTCTGCTGCATCAAACGCAAACTTCCTCACTTGGCCTTCCAGGCCTTCCCTGGGTGGCACGTGGCCCTGTCCATATTGGCTGTCAGGTCTCATGGCAGGTCCTACAGTTCACTACTGGTGCAAACCTTTCTTTTCTTTGACCTTGGCTCACCCATACAAGGAAGGAGCAGTCCCGTCCATCAAAGCCCATAGCACTGCTAAAACTGTGTTTGTAGCCCAACAGAAGAGCCACATCTGTGGCAACTGGGTCCTCACGGATTTGTAAAGTTACCCTTGTCTCACACTTCCCAGCCAGATCACCAGGATCTCACATACTTGCATTTAATGCTATACAGCACTGCTCTCCCTTGGGGCAAACAGTAGCTCTGCAGCAGAGAAGATGAAGCCACATCTGAAGCCCCAAGTCTGCTGGATGGACTCACACACTGTGAGACCCCACTGCTACTGTTCCTCTGCAGTCCCAGGACTCAGGACACAGCCTCCTGTGCATGGATGTGCAGGTAAAATGACAGCCCTGCTGAGGTGAAGTGATAGGCTGCTCACCTGACTAGTCTGATCCTATCATTGCTATGCGCTCTTGCTTTCATCCCTTTCTCCCCATTTGCTGTATATCACTATGTTCCCCTGACTTTTCTGGACCTGTGGTTGTCTTTTCATAGGCCCTGTGGAAGTGTGAGCATGCACACAGTGCTTTTCGACACCAGCTAACTCGCCCTAGGCACTCCTGTAGTACAAACCATTCTGATACCATCCTTGCTATTCATTTGAAGTAAGCAGGGAGGTGGAATGCCAGTGGTGTGGGATTGGAAGAAAATTCTCATTTACCAAATTTGTCAAAATTTTTATTAGCCAAGGTCTTTTTTAAAATGGTTTTGGGTTTTTGTTGTTGTTGGTTTGGTTTGGTTTGGTTTGGGTTTTTTTGTTGGCCTGGATGAGACTCAAATCTCTTCTGTGTTAACCAGCATTCTGCACAGAAGGGAAGAACTGACCTTTCCAGCCTGATGATGTAAGATTAATTCTACCTTGCAACTGGTGGTTTTTAGGATAAACTTCTGCAAGGCTTTGTAAGTTGCACACTGCAAAGCATGAAAGGCTCTGTCCTGTTTAAACAGGTTTCGATGTGGTTGGCTCTTGAGGCTGCTCAGACAACAGTAAACCATGGCTTGTGTTGGAGGGTTACTGTCTCTGCTGGCTGCTCTGCCACACCTCAGACAAACCTTCCCAAAGAGCAGGAGTCACAGGCTGCACCCAGATGTGCCTGCTTAAAACATCACCTGGTATCTTCAGGAGAAGTTTCATGTTACACCACGTTTTGGACAACTGCATCTGTCTGCTACAGTGACAGCCCCGTTGCTTCCTATGAGTTAGGCCCTGGTGTGATCAGAGATAAACTGGATCCAAGAGTAAAATGCTGCTTTTTTTATTACTGTCCTTGTTTGGTGGATGAGTTCTCACTGGATCAGCTCTGAACTGCTCACCGCTCAGCTGCACCATCCCTGGAGTTGCCTCCAGGGAAGCAGCCAGAGCTGGCAGGTGGGGGAGGAAGGGGAAGGAGCAGTGGAAGGGCTCCTGGCAGGCAGCAGCCACAGTCACTTCACTTTGGATGTAATACGAAACCTCATTCTTATTGCAACTGACATTGTCAGTCTGGCAATGAAGATGCTGGGGGCGTGTGTGTGTGTGTTTGTGTTTGTGTGTGTGCAAAAATGGCCCTGATGCTGAGATCTCTGTGTACAGCAGTTTGGGGGTTTTGTTCTTGTTTTTGTTTTTCCTGGCAAGACAGAAGGAGCAGCAATCTGAATTATGAGAGCCTGCAGGAGAATACTGTTAACAAAAGATGGGAGCCACTACTTGTCCTATGGCAGCAATCAGAGGTGCCTTTACTTCTGCATTTGAGATAAGTTTTAAAGATGTTTGGACATTACCTCTGTACTCAGTTTACAAACTTGTAAAATATCCCACCCCATTTTATATATATTTTAAAAGCAACTGTAAGTTCAGTAAGGTCACTTGGCTTAATATGACCAAGGAAAGATTTCCCCAGGAATGCTCAGCATGAGGGAGGTTTCCTTTACGATATTGTAATTCTAGTAAAGCAGAGCAATAAGCATTCATCCCCAGCCTACAACTCATGCACATCATGCAGCCCAGACTTTTCAGTACTGCTCACAGTTTCAAGAAGAGGAGAAAAAGGAAAGAGGAGAGGAGAGGAGAGGAGAGGAGAGGAGAAGAGTTAAAACCATGGGTTATAATGACAACAGAATTTGGAGTAGGCTGCAGCATACTGCTTGTTAAGTGTTGTCTCTGGGCCAAAGAGGGATATCTGTCAACAGTTTAAACCTATTTTAAAATTTCCTTCAGGAAAATTTCCTAAAGGACCATCTTCTCAAATCCTGAATGGATTTGAGAAAATATGTTTACTCCCCAGAAAGCCTCAATGTTTGCCTTATTATAGAGACAAAAAAATTAATAACGTGCAATCTCTCTCCAACACTTTTCTCTTCAGGATTATTTAAAGCTATACAGCTAACAAGTCAAGTTTCCTTTATATTTTTGAGGCTGAATAGCAGGGTAATGATATGATTACAAGGATGAGAACTGAAAGAAATGAAAGAGATATGTCTTAGTTTCTCAAGAAAATCTCTTCTATCTGCCATAACACAGCACCGATGGCACCAGCACGGGGTAGAACAAGCTGTGGCAAGCTGACTACCTACATGTGCAGGGTGGCTCAGACTCTGCACTGGCGAGATAAATTGTGCAGGAAAGATAAAGGTAATAGTAATTTGTAAGGAAAGATCAAAGCTCAAAGAGAAAACTGTAGTCTCAATCTAAGAATTCTCAACTACCTCCTCTGGGGAGGCTTGGACACCAAAAAAAAAAAAAAAAAGAAAATCAGTGTTCCTGCCTATGACTTTGTTCTGTAGTTACTGAAGTCAAGAGCAATATTCTCATTGACTGAAGATATGCAATTATGAGTCTTGAATGCCTAGAGGTAAATCATCCATCTTCACTCTGATAAAAAAGGAGTTTACAATCCCCTTTCAAGATTAATAAATTGTATATACCAAGAAACATCTGGCCATATCTGGAAGCAACAGTAAAGGATACAATTTATTGCAAAAATTGCATCACTCAAATGATTGGCAAGAAGACATAATCAGTCAAAGTTTTTACATAAAATCATGTAAAATATGTAAAAACATATGTACCTTGCCAGCAAATCAGTTAGTTTTCCTTCAGTCTTCAATAATGCATAGCATAAGAATCATATTCCTAAATAATGCTGCCCCTTCTGAATAGAAAGCATTTAAAAATAGGTTAAAGGTAGTATATTTTATGAACAGTAGATTCTTTATAGATTATTCATGGAAACATAATATTTAACCAGTTCTTTGTGGTGAAATCTGAGACTACTTGTATATTGGTAAATATCCCTACCATCATGCAGTTTGTCACAGAAGCCACAACAATCCTAATATGAAAACCCTGAGTCATTTCCATCGCCTTTTCCCCAGTAAGATTGCCATTTTCTTTCAATAAAGAATTGCCTGAGTAAAGACAATAAAAGCAGGTCCCATATTTGAGAAACAAGAACAAACACAACTAAATATGAGCCAGGAATGACAGAAGAGCCAAAAATAAATATCCAGAGAAAAAAGAACAAGAGGAATAGACAGTTTAATGAGACTGGGAGTGTGGAGATTAAGACAATTTTCATGCTAGTTTTAAACTCAAATTAAGAAGAAGGTGATAAGTATTGTATAAAAAAAATGTGTAGGCATGTTTTGGTCTATCATTCTTTTCTCAGTATGTACGGGGACTATCAGCTTGTTTTAGTTTAGGAGACCTAAAGAGATGTCTTTCAGTATGAAAACATCTTTGAATAAATCACATTATCATATTTGCTAGACTGTTTTCTCCTCTGTTTTGTGCAAGTCACAGGCTGAGTTTGTGAACGCTACACTCAAGTCAGTCATGTACCTGTGTCTTCTCTAAAGCAACAACTTCTGAACAGTTTCCATTTATTTCTCAAGTTTCAGGGTGTGTTCTTGGCACAAGTGGGCAGAACTCTCTTGAGTTTAGTAAATATTTAGTAATGAAGTAGGAACAAAAAATTAAGAGGATAGAAGACCTTCTCCTTATGTTTGTCAGAACTACAGTCCCAGGCAGTTTTCTAAATGTACAGTGAACCAAAAATCCATTAACATCTTCCTAGATAACAGTGCCCATCCATCCTCTTCATTCTGTCAACACAGCTGGGACACATCCACGCTTTGAATAATTTCTCTCTCAGACAGAAATAAAACCTCATAATAGTAGTGGGGGAATGAGTGTGAACCCAGCCACAGAACTAGGGAGGGAAGGGAGAGTGGGGAGCCTGAATTGTAAAGAAAAAAACAGCATCAACTCCTTAGCACAGACAGAAAGGGCATAAAGTCCTTAGCATAAGGAAATTGGGGTCAGCTAAGCTAAGAGTGGGACAAATGAGAGGAAGACAAAATCCTTGCACTGGGTAGGAGGGTTGGTGGCAAGGGAAAATGGTATGGGCAGAGAGCATTTGGCATGTGAAAAGAATTGAGATCCTAGCAGAAAAATTGGGGTACACTGGTGTGTGTCTTGAGGTGGGAGTGTTTACAGTATATTTTCAGCAGGGGGCAGGTGAAGAGGGACACTGAGCCACCAGTAGAGTAGTAAAATATTGACCACATGGTGTCCTAGGTATGAAACAGAGTCTTGAGGGAACCCTGAAACAGGAGGTGTCACTTAGGGGGGTGTTTTGTATACAGTATGAAAGGTGACTTTAAAAAGAAAAAATCTTAAGATTCACAGAGTGAGGCAAGATAAATAAGAATTCCAGTTAAGCTGGGTGTTCAGGAATCACTTCCTCTGGAGTCCTTTTGCATAAATTCCCCCACATTGCCTTAAGGAGACTGGAGACAGGAACCTGCTGTCCTCAAAGGACTCTTCAGCCACTGGGGTGGAAAGAGTTGCCAGGCAGGCTCTCATGTGGGAATGTTAACCCTTGACACTTCTACAGCCATCACAAATGTATACTTGCCTCCTGGCTGTCCATCTCCTCTGGGGAGCCATGTGTCACTTTGGAGAAGGGTGACTGAGGATACGCTCTGCTAGGGCAGCACATCCTCATGGGCTGGCCAGCAGTTTTTTAATGAGTGATGGCAAGTTGTGCTCAGTCTATAGCACTTTGGGAGTGCCTTCACGCAACAACAGAATGAGCAGATGCTGAAGAGACAGTTTGCAGGGAGCAATTTCTCATTTCTCCACAAAACTGTGACCCTGCACATATGGCCTGTCCACCCATACCCCATGTATGTCCCATTTTTCTCTCTCTGGAAACATAGAGGCACTAGTATCTTTCCAAGATTCTTTTGCATTATTGTCACATAATGGTTTGTGTATTTTCCTAATGTGACACTTTCAGTTTGGGTATATACTTGCATTCTTACTAAAATACATCCAGAACTGCACAGCTTCAGACAGCTTTCTCTCCACCACAGAGCTGCTACCAAATAGCAGCACAGGATCTTTTTTTAACACTGTGGTTAGAACTGACTTCATATGACAGGTTCGTATCTGCCTCGGGAAGCACCAGCACTGGGGCAAGACTGTGCTCTCAGTATCATCTCAAGCTGTTTGTCTTGTGTTTGGGGGCAGTGCAGGAAAGGCAGATCTGGCTGGGAGCTTCTACTGCCAGTATGTGTTAGAGACAGAGGCTGCCCATTGTGGGGTGAAGCAGCAGAAAACCTTGGCAGTGGTAAGTTTGAGTGGCCTGTTACAGTGTGGGTATAGCACTTCCATAGACCTAGGGCACAAAAGTCCTCTGTAGGAGCCCTTGAGGTGATACACTGTAGTCCCAAAAATTATTGAGAAGTCAAGGAAATAGTTTTTTGTTCTCCATCCCTGCAGATTTTGCTGCTCTGAGTATAATTCCATACTCAGGCAGGGAGAGTAGGATTACACAAAATATGATTAACCATTAGAAATGGAGAAGAGCAATTAGGATCAATCAGTGCATCCATTTTTAGAAACCTGAAACAATGGACACAGGACACCATAGTGCTGTGTGCTGTACAGACTCAGGACACAAGGTCTCTACCACTCGAGACCGAGCAGTTAAGTTTAAAATCAAAGACAATGGACCAAAACAGGCAAATCAAGACAGGACAAAAACTCAGGCATCCTGACAGACCTGCATGGCACTTCCTCATCATTGTCAGCTCTTCTCCAAAAAGGATAGTTTTGAGGAGTGTAATGAAGTACTTGGGGGACAATGTATAATGACAAGCTTGCTGACGTTTATGGAGAAAGCCTTCCTGTGAGAGTGATGTGGGGAGCAGGAAGCTCGGAGATCTCTGTCTAATTGAGCCATGGCATTAGCAGATTCAGTGCATATGTTTGACATGGCTACGTAGAACACCTGAACTGGCTTTTTGTTGGCCTCATCTGTCCAAATGATCAAAAAAGTCATTGGATAGAGAGAAGAAAGAGGACAGAGAAAGAAAAAAAGCCACATCTGCTATGTAATGAGAGCTATGCCATAGGCTGGGTGGAAATATGGCAGCATTTCAAGCACATGCTACTTCCCACTTCGATGCAATCCTGTTTTCTGAATCTCTGCCTCAGATCAAGACTGGATGGGAAGAGAGAAATGGACTCTTGTAGAAATGCAATGTTTTGCCTGTCTTGTGACCAGACACATCTGTAGCTCTGAATCTGAGTGTCAGTCAGCAAAGTAGGATGTCTCAGTAGGACGTGTCAGTAAATTCCCTGCTGGAACTGCTTTTGTTCAATCCACTTCAAGTTTTGCATGGTGCCCCTTGACTTGATGTTGAGCGCCTCTGTGGTAAATGAAGTATTTTGCATTTCCAGCTTGGGACATGGCAGATAATAAAAAGGTTTTCTACTTAGAAAAAGATTGACCTTGTTCAGGAAGGAAGGACATTCTGAGCAGTCCTTTTGCAGTATCTCCAGGCAGAGAAGGGACTTGTTTTTGTCCCTTGGCACTTTTTCCTTCAGAGCTGTAAGCCAGCCTTGGCCCATGGCAGTCCCCTCTAGTCTCCAGCTGTTGAGTTTGGATGGGCTTTTCCCTCCCAGTTTTCTTGGATGCCACAGTTGGCAATCACAAATTTACTGCCCACTTACTAGGAAAAAGGCAAAGACTGGTCAGGGAGGTGAGATGCTTGTGAGCCAGCGGTGATGTGTTAAAGTAGAAAATACGTCTACAAAGCAAATACAGAGTATGCAGACTTTTTGACTGTCCCAGATAGATCACCTTGAAGCAATTTCCTGATATAAGTAAGCTTCCCTTGAAACATCCAAGAAAAAATGCCAGTCTGCTGCAGGGAAACTGAAATATTTCTCATAAAGGAAGATTATTAATGAAAATACAATCTGAAAAAAAAGAAGTCATCTATAGGTGAATATCAGGTACAGTGAAAATGTGGCTGTAGAGAGAGGTTACAGATGAACTGATCATAGGAAGGAAATTTGTTATTCACTTAATATCACAAGATGCTTTCTAAAAATGAAAGTTGAAATTGCACAGAGTATTATTTTGCAACTGTAATATAAATATGTAGTATTATAGTATCCAGAGTGGTTCTGTAGCAACAATCAAACAGAAATGAGGGAAAGAATGATGCTGGTGTAAGACCATAACGCTGAATAAAAAAAGAAAATTCCCTAGCCCCATACTTGCCAGCAAATTCCTTTATCTAGAGCCCAGTGCTAATGGGAGTTTCTCACACTGGGTATCTACTGTCACTTGCGAGAGGCAATGTGCAGGGTTTCAGCATGTGTCCCTCCTCTGTCCTTCCCCATCCCTGTCCTCGCTCCTGTTGTGATCCTGTGCCTGTTCAGATGGAGACCAATTGGAGCACACTGTAGGGCCTTCTTTTCCCATACACCTGAACTTCCTACCAGTGAAAAACAGGATGCAGGAAGCGGGAGAAAATTGTACATCTGAACTTTATCTTCATATGTATTTAAAATGTGGCCAGGATACATTTTGGGAACTGATGTCTCTAGTCCCACAGTTTTAGACACACCTGGAAGGTACAAGTTGCCTGATATCAGATTTAAAAAATTAGGGATTAAACAGTGTTTCTTACTGCCTTCCACTGTAAAACAGTAATAATATTTTACAGCAAAGCAAGGAATTCTGACAAAGTCAGCTTTTTTTCATAATCCGACAAGTGCACCAGGAGAATAATTACTTGTCTATTAGCACTTGATTTGCATGTGGCTTCAAAATTATCCATGAAAGATGGTGTTAATATATATATTCTGAACATCTTAACATGACATGGCTGCTGTTGCAATTAAAAAGCCTATGGAAAGCCTATGGAAAAAGAAAATAGAAATGTCTGTCTGAGATTTTAGTTAATTAAAGCATGTAATTTATTAAAACAACAAAACACGGTGACCTGATTCAAGACCATCTGTCTAGGGTAATAATAAGTATATAGTCATAGTTTTGCATCATTCGAGTAATAACCATAGTTGAGCAAACATTTTGAAAGAAAGATAAACCTATCAAGCATAATGGACTTTTGAGCCCAATGAGGACCCTAGCCCTCAGTTAGGACTAGGCCTCTAGGCTTTGACAATATAAAAAAGCAACAAGGAAAGGGAGTGAAAAATAATTGAGGACTTAATTAAATAATTAATTAATAAAACGGCAGGTTTTAACATGTTTAAAACTGTTAATACATCCTTGACTAATAAAAAGCATATTTTGACTTTTTAATTACTCAAGTTTTGCCCCTTTTAAACAGTATTTTGTTATTTTGAGTCTTCCTCCACAGATTTTTATCAGAAGAAGAATGAACAGCAATCGAAATATGCACTAGAATGTTTTCTTTTGAGAAAAAAAAAAAGAAAATAAGAAAAGCATATTCCTCCTGTGACAGTGTTTGAATTTTAATGTAAAATGCATTCTGAGATAATCCTCACTTACAGAGGCTTGTTCTTGCACTGAAGGATGACAGGCTTTTAAATCTGCCAAAGATGAGTTCAGAACTTTCTTTCTGGCTCTGCATTGCTTCTGCAGTACTTGCTGACACCACTGCTGCTTAGGAGAGCATAAGGAGTCTACCTTAATTTCAGGGTGAGGTGTAGAAATGGGAAATGCTGACAGCTGGGCCTCAAAGGTGAAGAAGAAACTGACGTTAAAATCATCTTTCAAAGAACAAAGTGGATAAGCAAGGGTAGCAAATAGCCGGGCTTTAAAAGAGATTCTTTCTATACTCACTAATTCTCATTAGCTGCATCCATTTTATCAATTGAAAGATGTTAAGGCTACACCTATGCTAGCAAATTAAATATGCTTATGATCCCGCTGAGGGCCACTGTGACTACCCATTTTGTTAAACTCTCTTATCTCCCCAAACAGGGTGGCTGCATCCAAACTGCACATTGCGAATGGTCCGTGACTGATTGCCACACAGCATCCAGGGGCTGTCTGGGGAAGGGCTGCACACCCCAGCACAAGTGTCAGGAGAGCCTTCTCACAGGAGCTCTTGCTGGGATCCTTCTTCCAGCTTAATAGTCTGGATGCTCACATTCTAGTTCCAAGGGACATGTACTATCTCCTTCACCAGTATAGGGAGAGCAGTGCATTTGCCTACAACATGAATAAATGTGCTGAAGTCATCAGAATAACTCATACTGATGAAGGCACAGATCTAGTATGTTGTACCATTGATGCCAAACTACAATATGATTAGGAATTATTACAACATCAGTCTCTGCATAGTCATATGCATTTATTCTGTGAAGCCACAGGCCTCTAAAGATCTGGTGGCTATTTATATGCCCAGAGTTACTTGCATACTTCAGGGTTTGACACACTGTGGTCGAGACACAGACAGACAGTAAAACCCACTGGGAATGCACTTTACAACATTCTGTTTATTTGTTTTGGCAACTTAAATCTATATTATCCTTCTGTTAGTTCTTCACTACATCCTGATTCAGAAAACTGATATTTGAATGATTTGGTTTGGGGAAGGTAAGCCCCCCCCGTCAAGACAGAAGATGTAAGAATTGTTGAAAGTAGCTAGAATCCTACCAGAATTTCAAAGCTAGCACAGTTTTATTGTGTTTTTCTCCAACAGAGCCTTTGGATTCACCTATATATGTGAATAATATATTTTATAGTTTCAGCAAAGGACATACCAAATATGCAGTAACTTCCTAAGACCTAACCAATGGAGGATTAAGGATGAGATATACACGACCATGGGAAGTAAAATATTTCTTGTTCAAATTTAATGGATAAGCTTCATGAACATTCTCTTAAAATTAAGTCTTGTATGCATAGTTATCAACCCCCACTTCCTGGTCATACAGGATCTGGTTCTAGATTACAGGCCTGCAGCAAAAGAAGCAAAGCAACAGAGCAGGAAAGAGTGGAAGACAAAATCAGTATTTATTTTTTACTCACCTAAGTAATCAAGTATTTCCATATGCCACACAGCAATTGAAACTTGGTTTCCAGCTCATTTTCATCTATGGTGGATCTTCCACTATCTGATAATGGTGTGACCTCTGATTAAAACTCTTTATGAGGTTGGAATATATAATATTGCTCTCCTGTGTAGATTCCTTTTTCCTAACATGGCTTGGGTTGATGGTATACATTTTCTTCCGTATTAGGCAGTAGGCTTTCCCTCTGCTACCTTCAACTGTTTTCCTGATATACGTATGGACCCAGTATGTTTGAAACTGCTGTCTCTGAATAAAGCTGGGCTCAGAGCAGCCAGGAGTTGTTTGCAGAGGGAGGACAGACAGACACACAAGAGCACACATATGCTCAGGGCAAGACTGCATCATTGTAATTTACATAGAAGCTAAAAAGAAATAAACACAGAAGTCTGATTTTGCTGCACAATGTCTTCCTTAATTGTCAAAGTTCAGCTGGGCTAGAAACCGAGTTAACCACATTTTAATGCTAAGCATATCTGAAGACTCATGCTGCAAGCCTAAGGCAAGTGTGTTCTCAGAAAGTAGGCTCCGCACCAGGCACTGAATGCAGCCACAACAAATCATCTTCCTTTGCACATCCAGATCCTGAAACAGGGTGTATAAGACCATGCACACTGCGGCATAAGTGTGGGAAGAAGAAAATAAAACCACCCTCACAAACGAAAATATGAAAGCTCTGCTGCACCACCAGTGACTCAGACCTGCTTCTTTCACCCCTGCCAAGAAATTCAGGACACCTCCTCTTCAGAAATCCCTGGCCATGTTACTGAAATACCTGCGCTTCCCAAATTCTGTCAGAAAGTGCACACATTCTCTTTCCAGATCTTGGCAGCATAAATCAAACGATTCTGTGAGGAATAATCTGGGGTCCAGGATTCCTATGGCTCTGTTACATACTCCACAATAGCTCAGCAACAGATGCTGTTGGTAGGAACTCAGTGTATGTACTGCATAGAGGAATTTTCACTGAAGCAAACTGACTTCGCTGTGAAGGATGTTGGAAAGCTCATGTGTAGGAGGTGAGGAAAGGTTCCTGTGTCTCCACCACAACTTCCATAAAATCCCAGTGGGCCTCAGCTGCTCCGAGTGGATCCTATTAACTGGGTGTCTGGGGTTCAGGGACAGAGTTAGCTGTTTTTCTCTCCAAAGAATGTGGATGATTTTGTAGATCATAATTACTCAAACTGTATCCTGCTGCTCCTCAGGGGCAAAAGTTCTCTCCCTTCTGCTTGACTATTGGCCAACCGAAATCAGTTTGGTTTGGGGAACAGGAAAAGGCCAGAGCTGTGACCTATGAAACAGATCTGTGGATCTCCTGGTTTATAAATCCCAGCTGAGAGAGTGTGGCTCCCTTATGACAGCCGCCTGTAAAATCTGTGACCTGACAGTGAACAAAATGTCAAGTCCTCTTAACAAGGGAATCACAAGACTGCTGCTCAAAGAGAGGAAGTTCTCAAGTAGGTATTTTGTCATTTAAGTGACACTCTTCCCTACCGAATGCAGGCTTCATCGCAGCATTTCCTACTATTGTTGCCTAGCATCTGGATTCCTGCTGCTCCCCTCCAGGGGCTGGTGATACTTCTCCAGAAGTTTCAAGCACATAATTAGATTGCTCCCTTAGTAAGCAGAATTTCCTGGAGGGGAAGCACATTGCAGCACTGTTCCACAACTTGCCTAAGCTGCCAGCAAGAGCCAAGGAGAAGGCTGGTTCTTGAATCTACAAGGATCTGCAAACTCAGCTGGCCCAGAGTGCACAGCAGTAAAAGTTTGGCGGGGCTGACATAGGAGTTGCACGTATTTAATAATATGTTTTGGATAGCAGAGTCCAAGGAGAGCTGGGCTGCAATTTGGCAGGAAACTGGACCAACCCAACAGCTTGGTGTTGCCAACTGGCTGTGATCCTATTCCCATCTTCCCCCTCACCCCTCTGCTCCCGTCAGAGCCTCCTGCTCCTTCCATGGAATTGCTTGGTGTGGAGCTTATCCGAACATGCCAGGTGACCAAGAAAGCTGACTCAGCTCCTAAGCTCAGGAGACTACTCAGTTTTTTGCTGGCTTGGTTTTCTGATGTGAATAGTGAGATAAACTGACCCACTCTTAAAACAAGTGCAAGATGAACACTGGCATTGGTGCAAGGCAAGCATTAATGGCATGTGCCTGTGTGGGGGAAAATGCAGGACAAAAAAAGATGAGCAGCCCCCGTGCAGCAGCAGCAAACTGTTAAATTGCATCCAGCATCACATGAAACCCCACCCTTGGGCCTTGCTCATTGCCAAGTCCTGTTTTCCTTTTAATTCCAAAACCCTACAGTGGGTGATATCCAATTTATTTTGGGACTCAGTGTGCATTTCAAACAAATTTATTTTACAGGAGGTATGGATGATGGCAACCCACTGGGCAGATAACAGGCTAAACTGTACTTTGGAGTATGATTCCAACACAGCAGAAGCTGCTCTAAATTTGGGCTACTGTTGCCTGATTCCCCTCCCTCCTTACTCACACATTTCTTCTTTTTCTGCATGTTTTGGCCTTATGTTTTCCACAGCATTGGTGTCAGTGGAACCAGAAGATGAACTACGCTCAGGGAGCTGACCTAACTAAAATCTAACCTGTCCTGAGAGTTTTTCCCCCGGGAATCTGTTTTCTGAATCGGACCACTGCAAAAGTCCATCTCATCAAAGGCATGGTGTACAAACATTTAGCTGATGGCATAAACAAAGGAAGAAAGATACTTGGCATTTTTAACAGCCTGTTAGTTTTTTAACATGCGTGGTAGGTGAGTTTTCAAACTTAGGCACTAAGAACAAAAGGGGAAGATTCACAAGGGACTAAAGATGGAGTATTTAATCTCTAGGCAGGTACTTAAAGACTTTGGTTCATGAGCTTGATTTAGGCATCTCTCTCCCCTTCCAGGAACTGAGGAAGTTAGGTAGTGGTGCATCCTTTTCCTACCAACAAAACCTCTGAATGTGGGAGAGCAGCGTCTCTTGAAACAATCAAGAGGGAAAGACAAGGCAGAGAAGAGCTGAGATTCTTCTTCTCATATTTAGACTTCTCTGTGTGTAAGATTGGAACATATTTTGACCCTTCCTTCCTTTCACTTGTTTCTAGATTTAGGTACCTAGCTCTGCCCTGGGAAATAAATGTGTCCTGCTGAAAAGTGGCCTCCAAGGAAAATAGGCAATAATTTAAATATCTAGTTGTCGTGGGTTAACACTGGTTGGATGCTGCTCACTTACTGCCCTCTGCAGCTGAATAGACGGGAGAAAATTTAATGAAGGGTTCAGGAGTTGAGATAAGGACTGGGAGAGGTCACTCATCAAATACCATCAAGGGCAAAACAGGCTTGACTTAGAAATATAAAGTGAATTTATTGCCAATAAAATCAGATCAGGATAATGATCTGAGGTAAAATAAGCTCTTAAAAAAACACCTTAGCTTCCCCAACCCCTCCCTCCTTCCCACTGACTGTGCAGGGAGACAGGGAATGGGGGTTTTGGTCAGTTCATCACCCGAGGTTTTTCTCTTGCTACTCAGGGAGAGGCATTGCTCCCCTGCTGCACTGTGGGGTCCCTCCCACGAGAGACAGTTCCCTGTGAACTTCTCTGATGTGACTCCATCTCACGAGCAGCAGCTCCCTGTGGCCAGCTGCAATGTGAGCCCTTCCCATGGACAACAGTCCCCTTCAAACTGCTGCGGCGTGGGTCACTCTTCCCGGGGGTGCAGTCCTCCAAGGACAGGCTGCTCCAGCATGGGAGCTGGGCCTCTCTCTCCACAGGTCTCCCACTGGACCACGGCCTCCTCCCAGGCACCCACCCACTCCAGTGTGGGGTCCTCCACAGGCTGCAGGTAGATTTCTGCATTCCCCCGTGGATCCTCCACGGGCTGCAGGGGCACAGCTGCCTCACCATGGGCTGCACCAGGGGCTGCTGAGGAATCTCGACTCCAGTGCCTGGACCACTCCTGCCCCTCCTCCTCCACTGACCCTGGTGTCTGCAGAGTTGTTCTGCTCACACGTTCTTACTCCACTCTTGTCTAGTCACAATTGAAACTGTGCAACCACCTTTGTTTAGATTTCTTCTCAAATATGTTATCACAGAGGTGTTACTGCCATTTCTAATTGGTCCAGATTCGAACATCGGCATGTCCATCTTTGGAGCCAGCAGGGATTGGCTCTGCAGGACATGGTTAGAGCTCCTAGCAGCTTCTCACAAAAGCCACCCAATATGTGGCCCCCCAATACCAAAAAACATGCCATGCAAAACCAATACAAATGACATTAAATGAAATGTCAAACGTGGAAAATTCTGAAATAAAGTCTAAAAAACAAAATGGAATGGAAGAGAAAGGAAGACCATTGTATAGAGCCAAAACTTCAAAAAAAGATTTTCAAAGAAACCTTGAGGTTTCATTTCCATTCAGAATTTTCACGTTTTCCAATTTCATTTCATGTCATTATATTACCTTTCCTCACTTTTAATTTTCATCCATTCCTTGATTTCTCATTTCCTTTCATGAAATGAAATCTCATGTCATGAACTTTGTGCATTACACTTCCTTCCTTGATTTCTCATTTCATTTCCTTTCATGAAATGAAATTCTTCATTTCATGAAAGGAAATGAAATCTTGAATTCAAAGAACAAAGTGAAATGAAAAAATAGCAAAGGAAGTATAATGACATGAGATGAAATTGGAAAAACGGAAAATTCTGAAATGAAGTGAAACTAATGAAAAGGAATGGAAAGACAGGCAGTGCATTGAAATGAGCGGAACCTTCATGACATGATTTTCATTGAAACCTCGATGTTTCATTTCCTTTAATGAAATAAAGAACTTTGTGAAAGGCAATCAAATGAGAAATCAAGGAATGAAGATAAAGGAATAGATAGGAAAGGAAATATAATGATGCAGTGTTTAGATCTTGTCTGGGTGGCAGGTGTCCACTAAACTGCTCTATCACTCCTCTTCCTAGTGAGACAGGTGAGAGAAAAGGATGGAAAACACCTCATAGGTTTAGATAAGGCAATTTACTAAAGCAAAGGAAAACCAAACAAGTGAAAGTTTTTGCCTCAGCACATGTAGTTGTTTCTCTGGAAGGCAAACATTCTGAAATAACAAATGGACCCCCTTCTTCCTCTATCCCTTAGCTTTTTTCTCTGAGCTGATGCCATACGGTATGGAATATCCCTTTGGTTAATTTGGGTCAGCTGGCCTGGTTGTGTCCCCTCCCAGGATCTTTCCCACTCCCAGCCCTTTGATGGGGGAAGGAATGTTGGAGGGAGAGCACAGCTCATCAGTAGCCAAAACACTGGTGTGGTATAAACGTCCTTCCAGCTACCAATGCAAACCACAGCACTGCGAGGGCTGCTAAGGAAAAAAAATGAATTCTATTTCAGTCAGACCAAATACACCAGCCAAAGAAAAAAGAGGGTTTTCCTCAGAGGGATGCTGTTCAAACCTGCAGTTCCCTTCCCAAAAGGAGACCTTCTTAAGCCAGAGGCAGGAGGCTAAGGTGCATGACCCACCCCACCTACAGCAGAGACTTTTAGACAAAAAAAACCCAAAACAATGAAGAATCACAAAGCCAGGAAAAGCACAAGCAATAATAGGAAGCTCAACTCTGTACCTTAATTATAGAGGTGCTCCCCTGAGAAATGGAGGTCCTGGGGACCAATCCTTGCTTTCAACATAGATTACAGTTTTCTAATCCAGTGACTCCTTAAAGCAAACCACATAATTCCAGGGGCAGGGCTATAGGCAAGGTATTAATTCTCCTTACTTACTAAATTTTTTGATTTTTTTAAAACACAAGACATTTGTACAGTTGCTAATAACATGCTGCAAATGCCCAACAGCTCCAAGCAGGAGAGAGAATGAATGCTTTGTTATTCTAGGAAAATAGATGCATTTTTTTTACTGTAGTCATAACAAAGGAGGCTTCAAGCATTCCCTAACATGTCAGTTGGGTTGTTTTTCTCATCACGGAGATTCATCCGTCTGCAGACTGTAATGTCTTTCTATGTTCATATGTGATGCATTCTGACAGCTTTTCTACAGTTAAAATTTGATATTTCAAGAAATCCATTCACAGTCTGGCTTTGAATATAGCACGTGCAGTTACTTCAGCTTCCACATCACTTTCCATTTTATTTTCAGCAAACTTTGGTTAGCATATTTTTCTACATGTGTGAAATTTCAAATTGGAAGGGACTTGTTTCAATTCTCCTTCTCTTAATGGAAGCTTGTCATCTCTCCAAAAGATAGAGGAAATGGGGTGTGACTGAGAGTTAGATTCCCTTCCTACATACTGTCACTTCTGGAAAATTAGTGCACATCAGGTGTTTGGAAGTGAACACATGACGTTTTTCCAGCAGGAGGTAGGATTGCCAGAGGTCAGTCTGAAACGAGGGACATTGCATGGCTTCTCCAGCTAACCTACTGCTGAAGTTCAGATGCTGAAACAAACCACAGCATTTTGTTTTCATAAAAACAAACCTTGAGGTAATCGGGCACATGAGATTAACAGCAAACACTTGTAATAAGGACTGCAACAAAGAGACAGCAAAATCATAGTAAAAAAGGAGAAAAACTACAGTCTCTGCAAAAAAATTAAGATCTAATGATTTTTAAGTGTTAATGGCAGAATTTATCAAACTCTGAAACCTCTTCTAACTGCTTGTGTCTGAACAGAATTTCAATATAATTTCCTTGCATAAAGAATCTTAAAAATCTGTGTTGAGTCCTCCTCTTGTTCACAAAGTTCTGTAGCATTAGGCTACTATTTAATTTGTCATTTTTGTTTCTTGGCACCTATGTTCAGGCCAGGAAGAGGAGCTTGGTGAGAAGGAGAATTATGGATTTAGGATTTTATCTCTGCAGAGTCTGGCATGGTCTTCTGTTTTGAGAATGCACCTTAGTACCTGGACTGTCTGTTTTGGTGAGAAAGAGGAAACTGTTTGTCTGGGAAGATGACAGAACCAATGGTACGTATGAATTCACAAGCCAAGAGCTTTGTGTGGGTCTCTCATAAGCAAGGGACAATTTTGCAGGCATCTGATAGCCTGAGAGAAGTAGAAATCCCATTGAGATAGGATAGCCTTTTCACAGAGACAAAAACAAGCCTGTTATGAAATATCTGTTTCCCCCCAAAAAAATTTTAGAACTTGAATTATATATATTTATATATTATATAAAGACAGGTACTGTGAGTTGACAGAGAAAGAAGGCCTAAAGTCCCTAAACCAGCACAAGACACGTGGCTACATGCAGAACGCGTGTCTGGAATGCTGACATTATGTTCTTTGCTTGGGGGTCTGGAGGAATGTGTCATGGTTGTCTTTTGGCCTGAGTATATCTCCCATGAATCAAAGGTGCAAAGAAGTGGGTGAGGCAAAAGGATAGATTGGTGCACACCCAAGGCTCACCCTGACATACCAGACATGTGTTTGGACTCGGGACGACTGCAGAGGCACTCCTGCATTCTGGTGTTTACCCCATGAGATTGTTTGATTTTGCTGGCACGTAACAGGTTCAGTCAGTGCTGTGAGGAAAAGCACAGCACGGTGCCATGTCCAGCACTAACTTGTCACCTGCACTGGCTGGGTAGGGAGTGGGAGCTGTTGGGTGACTGCAGAAGGATACTCCACTGTGACAGTGGAATGGTCATTTCAGAAGCAAACCAAATAGTTGACACAACTGCCTGCAATTCCATAAACATCCTGCCTGCATCCATGCTGAATGCAATTCCATTCTTGCGAAAACGCTCAAAGAACAGTATAACTACACTGTGTTTTAAAGGACAAAATGTCACAGCTTGGAAGGCAGAAGCACTTGGCAGAGTTATCAGCATGTAGAATAAATGTACTTGAGCAGTCCTAGCACAAATGTCTTCTCGAGTACTCCGTCCTGCGAGACAGAGGAATCTGCCAGGTACTGTATGCTCAGGCCACAATCTACCAGACAGCTTAAATATGTTCTTTATTGCAAGCAAGGAGCCCAAAACCCAAAGTTGAACACAGGGAGAGGCATGCTATTGAACTGAGGGAAAAAACCGTCAGCACTTCACAAGGTCAACCCTTAGCAAAATTGGACCTTAATTTCTTGAAGTACCGTAATTGTTCATGTGTCTTTGAGCCTTGAATTTGGAAATGAGGGTGACTGTTATTTCAAGGTGTATGACTCAGACCCTGAGTAACCAGAACAAAATCAGAGACAAGTGAGAATTAGAAGCGCAAGGGATACTGTGGGGGAAGAAGTGAGCGACTGAGTAAGAGGGCTCCTTGAGGTGAACTCCTTGCCACACTACCCGCAAATGCTTATGGCACTCTTTTCATTGCCAACTTTATTACCAGATAACCCAAGTGTCATTTACGAAGCACCTGGGGACAAGAAATACAGGTGATCCCAGCCTGGCCACCTTCTCTCCTACTGTAATGACTACGCAGCTCTTACTGGGATGGGGGCAGAGCAAGGCAGGCATTACGAAACAAATTCGGTGAGGTTAAGAGAAATGAAAACATGTAAATTATTCTCCTGTCATGATATTTTTCGAGGTCTGTAAAGATGTGACAGATTGTACTGGTTGCTTTTCATATTCTGTATTCCAGTGTGCATTTTGCATATGTGCCTTATGTGCTCAAGTTCATGCCTACAAAGCGGATTTTAACGAAGCGTTTTCCCGTACTGGCATTATCTTTTGCGTAACATATGAAATTTTGACAGGCAGCGTGGAGCTGAGCAAGGTTCTGTGCCTTTACAAGGCACAAGAAACAAGTCCTAGCACAAGAAGCTTATATTAAACAGGTAAAAAACCCAGGATAATTTCAAAATACCCTGGATATCAGGGACACATTTATCTTAATCATGTATGAACTCTCGTCACATTACTTTCATTGACTGCCACCTATCTAGCACAAGGTGGCATGGTAAGACTGCGTGGCTTTTGGTGATCTTATGTCAGTACTAGGTTGCAGTTTGAGCTAAAAAAGAGACGTGATGTGAGTAAACATGAACTGTAGCTAGGATTTCTCCACTGGAGGGGAGTTTGGTGTGAACTTAATGTAGAAATCATAGAAATCATCTTAGAAATCAGAATGGTTTGGGTTGGTAAGGACCTTAGAGACCATCCAGTTCCAACCCCCCTGCCATGGGCAGGGACACCTTCAACTGGATCAGGTAGCTCAGGGCCCCAGCCAACCTGGCCTTCGAGAGATGGTCTCTGATTCGTCAGTGACAATGCTGTTGCGTGGCTTCATCCTTTTTGGAAGCAGATAAGATGACTCTCTAAAGAGCACTGTTGGCCACCTGAAAGCATCCACATGAGTCACTACTGAAGAACATCTTTTCAATGGACTTCCAGTATCTATGCTTGTGAATAATCAAAACTATGGAAACGACTCTTCCCTTGGCCGACCACTAACCCTTGACAACTCATCTACAGACACAGTCACTCTGCCAGCACTTAATTGACAGGGATTTTTTTCTGCATGATATGTTAATATCCAAATAAATGGCAGAGCCCTGAAGTAGAGATCCATGCAAGGCCTGTTTCACAAAGGACAGACCACTACTGACTGTATTTTCTCCCAGGCTTAATAGCTCTTAATAGAACTCTCCCCTCAATTCACAAGGAACCAGCACTGTTAGTAGTTTGTTAGATTTCAGAATGTCCCATGGGATCCTATTTGGCTGCTGAGTACAAGTTATTCTGTAATTGCTTTTGGAATAGTGTATCATACTGTTTTCTCAGCTGCTAGTAAAAAGTTTCCCCAGTTCTCCCTTTCTTTCATAATGATTTTTACCTCTACCAATCTTCAACTGCTAGGAGAGAAACCACTTTTTTCATTTTTGCTCATGTAGGTTCCTAAATAAACCTTCCATTTTATCTTTACCCTAGAACTCAGTCCTCCCAACTAATTTAAGCCAGGTACCTCTATTTCTGGCTGGTGTTCTGCTCTTTCTGAATCTCAGGACAGATGCTGATGCTGATGTCAGCTGCAGGTGTTTGAAAACCTGTCTGGAAGTTGCATTAAGCAGGTGAAAATCTGAGTAGCACCTTGGAGATTAAAAGATGAACTCACCCAGTTAAAAGACAGGTGGCCTAGTCTAAATGGGAAGAGATGACAGCTTTATCTTCAGCAGGCAATGGGGCACAATAAAAGGATGAGGGAGATGTGGGAAGAGATTCATTCTAAGTAAATTACAACTCCTATCAGCCTAGCTGGAATTCAGCATGTGGGAGAGCAGGGACTGCAGCTGTCATCATTGCCCTTGGATTTTTTGTGAGGGGAAGTAAACAACTCTCAATTTCAGCCTGGCTTCTACAGAAGCTTGTGTGGGTGTCCCAGTAGTTTTTGGTAAACAGTTTACAGCAGGAGCCACCAGGAAAATGAGATTTTTTTTTTCCCAAACAAACAAGTTTAAGTTAATGAAGACTCAAAATTACTATGTGTTGGGGGGTTACCCCAGGAGTCTCATTATCTCTAATTGGATGTTTTATTTCATGAAGTAGTCAGCATTAACTTTTAGCTTGGTGAGGGAAAAATCTCATATTTAATTGCCCCCAAATTTTCCTTTATTCCTGGGAAGACTTGGCAGGATTGTGAATATCTCTAGTGGCCAAGCTGTCAAACAAGCTTTTCCTTTTCAAAGGACATTCTTTTTTCTTTCTTTCTTTTTTCTCCCTCCCCTCACTATCCAGGGCCAATTTTGGTTCTCTTTCCCACTCAACACCTCCTACTTCACAGGCAGCACTGGTCCCCACAAGCCCTCCAGCAGACTGAAAGCAAGGACTGCTTTCTGCCCGGGTGACTTTCTGTCTTGAGGGCTCTGTGCCCAAATTTACACCAGCAGAAATCAGTGTAACTCAAGTTTAATATAGCTCAAAGCAGAGCTAATTCTGTGCTGAAACAGTCTGGAATGTCATACCAAACTCTGGTTTTGGCCATATGTACTAGTGTTTCACACTCCTTTTCCCCCCCCAAAAAAGTTTTGGCTCACAGTATTAGCTATTTTTATCTCATATTTAATCTATTCTAAAATTACACCAGTTAAGCACCTTTTTCTTTCCTTTCTTATCTCATTGGTCTAAAATCACTATCCAACATGAGAGAGCAGAGAAACAGAGATTTCTTTTTAAACAGCAATAAGAAATGGATGATTTATCAGACACATTTCAAAATATTAATGGTGTAAAGACATCTTGATAAATGAGGGACGATTATTCTCATCTTCACAGACCAAAGTACAGCTGTGAAATCCTTCCAAGCAGTGCTCAAGATGTTTGATTTCTATTTTAGTTGATATTTGACAGAAAGGATTTTATTTTTACGTTATCTAGGGGAAGTGGAAATGAGAATTTGTCCTTTTTCCTTCTTGCTCTCCTTGCTTATCCTCCTGCCTTTTTATTTGCAGTGATTGCAATGCTTTATTACACATGGTCCTGAGAGCCTTCGGGAGTTATGTATCATCTGTAGTCAGTACTTTTCCTTAATTTTTTAAGGTGTGGTAAACCCAGCAGTTGCCAACTGAACACTTGATGTCTAGTGTCTGGAATGTATAAATTAGAAGACAGCTGAAAAGCACTGTAGCCTAGAAAAGACACAGATTTTAACAGAAGCACAGGCCCGCTTTGGGCTTCTCTACAGCCCAGCTTCCACGTTCTAAAGCGATCCTCTAGTTCATGAAAAGTAAGGTAGGAATGCCTGAAGATAAGAAATCACAGTATTATGTTGGAAGAAAAGGCTTTGCACTAAAAGAATCCTAGGTCTGAATTGCACTGAATTATGAATAGGAGAAGGGGGAGACTTCACTTTTCAGCACTAGCCCACAGTCCCATGAAATTAGTTGTAGGTAAAGCCACACTCTGAAGGCATGGTTCCATATGATGAGGTTAGAGTTCACTCTCTAACACAGAAGGAGACGAACACCCTCTCCCAAATCAAATATTCTTCAGTCTGGTTATTGAGTTGAAGTGGCTCATGGACCATATGGCAAACACCAAGGAGGAGCTAAGGGCGGGTGAAAATCTGCAGTTGGGACACGAGAAGTCAGCAATATCTCAGCTTCTTGGCCTTGGTGAACCATTAGATCAGAGCAGCTGCTCCTAGACCTGTCTAGAGGAATCAGTTTGCTCTGCAGATCATCACTTCAAGGCCCATTCTGGAAGAGACAAGACTCAACCGAACAAGATAAAATAAGCTATTTTTGCTTGTGCTAGCAGGTTCTTAACAATACATTCAGTATGCCATTGAATAGACAATCTGAAATGAAAGAGCTATGAAATGTCTAATAAACTCACTGCGCAAAGATCCATGTATAGCCACATAAAGTAAAATGTTCTCAGACTACTGGAAAAAATTGGGAACAATGCTTACTTATTCAGGAGGGGCATGATCTTTAAAGAAGCAGATCTGGCTCAAAACCAACACAACTATGAAAAAAGTTTACCCAGGGGAAAGAAGGCCAATAGCACTGAAGAACTGAGGTAACAGAGGAACCAACACTGAGGGAACAGAGGCTCTGTTGTTTTTATAGGCAAATGTTTCAGAAGTCTATTCAGCAAATTATTCACTCAGTCTTAAAGCAATCAGCCCATGGGGCAAGTTTGGGGCACGAGCCCATTTCACCCAGCCTTTCCCTTTGTCTTGAAGGAGATGACCCCTCTGACATGGTCTGAATGACTTTCTGTGTCTTGGCACAGGCAGGCATTCCCTGATACCTCTGGTCTCACCCTGTCCTCCCACACAGAGGCATGAGCACAATTAAGTCTCTGCCTATTCCACTGCACTCCCCAGCCATGGCTGCATCGCTGGGGCAAGGAGAAGGAAAGGACTGGGCAGCAGAAAGCAGGCAGTTGTCCATGTTGCCTGGAAGAGGGACAGAAACGTGAAAAGTGGGGAGAGAAGGGTGACTGCTCCAGTGAAAGAATAGTGGTATTGGCCTGGTTGGGTGGGAGTAGTACTGCTGCCAAGAGGAAGGGAGGAAACAAGCTCCCAGGCACAAGGAGAATGAAAGATCAGCCTACAGAAATCTCCTATAATCGATATTCACACCTGTCAACTTTGGGTGTACTATTAATGCTGCAAGCTTTTAGCTCTAGTGAAACCAGCATTATTGTCCTGAAATATATCAGAAGTACTTCAGGTCTAAATAATTCAGATGTCAAAATGAGTATGAGGAAGAAAATGATTTAGCGGAAGGACTGCTTTGTTTTCAAGGTCGCTATTTCTTTCTATTTATGCACCCATACAGACACTAGCAAATCAGTGAACTGGATGCACAACCAGACACCATCACTGATTACATCTTTCCCTGAACAAAGGCAAGGAAATAGAGGAGGGGAAAAAAAAGCAAGCAAAAGTTATTTTAAAGGCAAAACTATTTGATGAGATTTTATCTGCTATGCAGTTTAAACAGAATTCCCAAACTATTTAGGATCAGAATGTTGAGGGTTGTTGGGCATTGCAAATGAATTTTAAATAACTCCTGTTGGCACCGTTTTTTTCCTCACAGTTGCCAAATCTCATTGGTTTATCACAAATCTCATAATGCTGAATTGCTTATTTAAATCATAATTCAAAGAATCACTGACTAATGAGCTTCTTGCCTTTTTCTTTTTTTTTAATAAACACAAATTTCTCAGGAACATACTTATTGCAGAAGGTAACAGATAATCAGAGTGAATACCAGAGTAGTCAGAGATGTTATTGTTCATCTAGGCCTTTCTCTAATCAGGGGAGAAGGAAATCGCTGTTCACTGGCAGCTGCCTGCTGACAGCAGAAGGACACAGGGCCTGGGGCTCCCTGTTGTTCTGTGGCAGTGCTTGCCCCAGTTAATAAACCCTGGCCCCAGATTAGCTCTCACTCTGTACTCCCTCATCTTCCCTCCACCCTGGCCTCGCAGGGTCTTTCCACATTACTGAAACTCTCATGAATATAAAAAAATTCCACTGGCTCCACTGTGACCCCACCCAGAAGGAGAGGCTCGTTTCGCCAGCCCATATAGAGCACCATTAAAAAAACCCCACAACACAACAGCACTTTTTAAATTATAACTCAACTGTTGGCAGGGTTGGGGGCAGGATATGCACCTGTCACCTGGCCCGACCATGGTGTGTAGAGGTCCGTGATGGACACCAAGCTGCCTTCAGCCTTCATGGACACACAGGTCTGCACAGGCAGTGTCAGGAGGCCAGTGTTGCCTCTGGTCATTATGGGACAGCCAGCCCAAGTAAAACCCTTGTCTTGGTCTGATTTAAAGCTCAGGTTTTTGTTATGTTTTCAGTATCAGGCACTTAACTTTCTTCGGTTGCCAGTAAAACACCACATATAAATGTCTAAAGGGGAGGTGTCGAGAGGATGGAGCCAGGCTCTTCCCAGTGGTGTCCAGCAATAGGACAAGAGGCAACGGGCAGAAACTGATGCACAGGAAGCTGCGCCTGAACACGAGCAAGAACTTCTTTACTGTATGGGTGTCCATGCACTAGAACAGATTGCCTAGACAGACTGTGGAGTCTCCCTCACTGGAGATATCAAGAACCCTCCGGATGCAATCCTCTGCCATGTGCTCTAGGACAACCATGCTTAAGCAGGGAGGTTGGACCAGATGACCCTCTGTGGTCCCAACCTGACATTTTCTGTGAGTCTGTGATTTCATCCTCCATCTGATCAAAGGCACCTGAGTGATTTTTGGACACCAAGACACTCAAAAACTGAGTTAACTCCCTCGAAGATGTAATTCAACTGCACACACTTAAACTGCAGCCTGTTTTCTGTGTCTTGAGCATACATCAGCGTCATCTGAAGGCTCTTTGTGGAGACCCGGGGACTCCACAAATGCATTCCAGTTGGAATGGCTGTAGCCAGGTGGGGGTTGGCCTCTTCTCCCCGACAACTACCAACAGGAGGACAAGAGGTCACAGGCTTCAGCTGTACCAGGCGAAGTTTAAGCTGGACATCAGGAAGATTTTCTTANAGCTCTTGGCCAGGTACCGCGCTCGGCCCCCCGTCGGCCCCGGGGCACCGGGGGCGGAGTGAGGGCTCCCGGCGCGGTGCGTGCGCGGAGCCTCCGGCGGGGGCGGCGGGCGGGGCGGGAGGCCCTGAGGTGG
>VZTG01004161.1:85015-104994 GCA_013397845.1 Melanocharis versteri
TCCTGTTATTCAAAGAGCAACAAGCGCAGACCACCGCGCAGCAAGCCGGCTGCAGGACAGGGCGCTGACAGACGCGCCCCCGGCCTCGCCGGGGTAGACGCGACCTCCTTTCCCCTCACACCCGCGGCCCCTCGGGACGAGCCCGGCCAGGCCCCGCCGCCTGCCCGCCCCGCGCATGCGCGCGCGGCCGAGCGGCTGCTGCNTGGGAAAACATAGGTCGTGCTTCGCCTCCCATTTGCGGAGAGAAGCAGCGCTTCCTTTTTCTCCCACTTGCCTTTCTCCCTTGGTTGACATCTGCGTTTCCTGTGAAGTGCACACTCACACGCCGATTTTAGGCATTTTATTAGTCACTAAGAATTACGTTTAAATCAGAAATACGTAGGTGGTGTTGCGTGACATCAGCTGTTCTGGTCGTTGCTTGTATTAGTGCTACATTCACTCCAAGTAGGCTGTAGAGCTCATCTTCATAGTGATAGAAGTACTCAGATGCTTAGTGCACGGTCTTGAGTCCAGGTTGGTAATCCCCATCCAAGTTGTCAACCATGTTGTGAACTAGTGAAGTTCAGCTAGTTCCTAATTATTTTCCACACCTCAGGGAGAGCAGGAGCTTAGGAAAGCATTTTCAGGGGGAATAACCTGGGCTATCCATGTGGCTCGCTCGCTCAGTGATTACCAAGAGTAGGACAAGCTATTGGTGAGTTGCTCTTCTTGTGTCTGGTTAAGTTTTATCCTCACTCACAGGTTTTACTGTGACATAAGGGTTGCTAGAGAACATTAGTTTATGGACAAATGAAAAAAACCTTGTTCTTTATCTAAATTACTATTTTTTTGGATGTTGGAACTAGTGTTCTACCACAGTGAACCCAGAGCAACGCTCAGCAGCATTTAGTGAATCTTCCTGTTGATCAGCAAAGTATTGCAGCACCCTGGAGCTAGGCCTTTCTCAGTCACAGTACTGGTCTGGTAGTAGGGGCAAAAATTAAGCCACATGTCTAATCTGTAGCCCTTCTATAGTTTTGAATCTACATCTGTGCATTATCTGGCTAACACAGGGTTGAATTACAGCACTCCATGGCACCACCATTGATGGTGGTCGCTGACCTAATTAAAACAGAGTTTATTTGCTACTGCTCAGTGTTGGTCAGGTAGAATAAAGCTTTAGTGACAGTGACAAGTTTCTTTATTCTCTATTTGTGTAAAATCATAGTAATGTTCAGGAGTGACCAAGAGACATAGACCAAGATTAGAGCTTTTATGGGGGTTTTTTTAGACATTTCTGGCCCCACTGCAGTATTACTCACACATCCCACTGAGCTGCTTACGCTGGACCACGCAAAGAATCGGTACTTCCAAAGACAGTATCTCCAGATAGACAGTTACTCATGCGTAGGGTTGAAATGCCATTCATAGCTTTAGAAGCCATATAACTTTGCTGAATTCACAGATAATGCCTTTTTGCATCATGGTACCCAGAGGTTCTTGCTGGCTTTATCTGGATATCTGGGCGAATGATCAAGAGGTCTGTTTGAGAAGCACTTCTAGCCTAGCACCAGAATATTACCAGGTTTTTCTTTATATTTTTGTGTGCTTGATGCACAGCTAATACACCATTGTGGAAGTGCTTGTTGTAAAAGTAGTTCCATAATAGACTCAGTAGGTATTTGAAAGTGTAGACTTAATTGCTCTAAACTACAAGTATATTGGGGAAAAAATGGACAAAAAGTAGAGAAGTAAATCAGTGATGACCCTCTTGCAACGAACAGGTAATAGAAGAAGGGTATGAGTGCACTTCATTATGCTGTTTCTTCTCTCAGCTTCTGCTTATGTCTCTTATGGTTTAACAGGAACTTAGCATATTTCTTGGGTTCAAATACACAAGTGCTTCATGAGCTCAAATAACAAAAAAAAAAAAAAAAAAAAAAAAAAAAAAAAAAAGTGCTTTCCTGGTTGAAAAATCCCTGCCCACACTGTACTATAAAATGCAAAATACTCGGTCCACGAATACTTTTGTAATGATACCAGTACTCTGGTAATTTTGGGAGGCTTGATGTGATAATGCCTGAGAAAATTGTGCAAACGGAGTTCTCCTTTCAGGGAACTAATTGAAATTTTGGCAATTTCAAGAAACCAAAAGCTTCCACAACCAGGAGAGGAGAGCCAGGTAAGCTGACTTTCTGAATTGTGTTTCTTCAGGTAAGCATAATGCTCTACTTCTAAGTTTTTTCCATTCTTTCATTTCTTCTTACTTTCTCACTTTGTCCTTGCCTATATTCATGCAAATGGTTACGATGGGGCTTTGGCCCTGCTACAGAGGCATTATTGGTTCTCCGGTTGTTTGTTCATTTTTTGTGTGCTTCATAGGCTGTTTCTGCAAACAGGAATAAATTTTGTTTCATTTTTCATTCAAACAAAAATGCTCCTATGGATGCCATTTGCTTTTCTTTGTAGCATGACTGAGGGTGTGTTGTTACTCTAGCCAAATTAAAAGTTCTACAAAACTCTTGTTCAATAGATCCTGGAACTCCTGATTCAGAGAGATGGAGAGTTTCAAGAGCTAATGAAATTGGCAGTTGATCAGGGAAAAATCCATCACGAGATGCAGCTTTTAGAAAAGGTAGTAGAAAAGCGGGATAATGATATTCAGCAGCTGCAGAAACAGCTAAAAGAAGCAGAGCACATACTGGTAAGTTCATAATGATGTGTTTGCTTTTGAGCATCTACTTGTAGAAAAGGTGGTTCTGGGCAAAGAGGTGTTGTGTTAGTTTGAGAAGATTTAAATATTTAAAACTTCATTAGAGCTTAGTGGTTTGCATTTTTTCTCAGTAGTCAAACACTGTTTAGTTATCATGGTATTATTTTTTTTTTGTAATGCTAATTTTTATCTAAACCTACTTTATTTCTGTGCATTTTGAAAATGTGCACGGAAGTTTCTCTCTTAAAATGCAATTAAATGGAAGGGTTTATTCACAGAGCTGACTTTATGTAGACGTTTGTAAATTAAAGATGCACTGAAGGTTTGGTTTACTTTGTGGGTTTTTATTTTTTACAACTAGGCAACAGCTGTTTATCAAGCAAAGGAAAAACTGAAATCAATTGAAAAAGCACGAAAAGGTGAGTATCCACGATTATATATACTATGTAAATGCAATTCTAAAGAAAGTTGTTAGTGAGCTCAAATTGGGCCTTTTTAATTTTTTTAATTCTATCACAGATTTCAGATGCTTTATGTGTAAACAAATTTCCATTTCATTATGAAACTATAACCATTTTCTTAGAATAAAGGCAGGATTGATTACTTTTTTTGTGGCAAACATACCTTAATATGAAAGTGCCTCAGCAGTCTTCTTGGACTGATAATAGTATATCTGATTACCTAAGTGCCGAACCAAATTGCTTCAGGAGGTTTGTTAAGGAAAGGAAGAGAATGTTTGTGTGAATGTGCTCCGTATTTGAAAGACTGACTAGCTGGTGATACTGGATTGTAATTGTAGCAATTACAGCCATTCTGTGGCACTTACCAAGCTAAATTAACTTTTGTTTTTGGAGGGGGAGAGGCATCTTCTTCAGTTTGGGGTTTTTTTTCAGTGTCTTTTATCATTTTGTTATGCCTCCTTCATCTAGAAAATCAAGGAATTTCATAAAGTTTCTATTAATCTAGAACAGGCACATACTTGGAAGAACTCCTCTGGGTGCAGTCTCTAATTACTAAATGAACAAAAAAACCCCTTATTTGCTACAGAAAATTCTGTAATAAAGGAGGAGCTGAAGTTTTAGAAATTGTGCTTGTCAAGTACACTTGTTTAAGAGATTGTGTTTTACACGAAGTTGGAGAACCATTGACACTGAGGATGTTTTCCTCTCATGTGTGTAAAATCCGTTCACTGCAAAGCTCATCTTTGCATGGACTGAGAATCTTCTAAACAGTCATTGCATTTGAACCAGGCTCTTAATGTTTGGCAAAATCACATTCCCAGTCTTTTAGATATTGGTGTCCAATATTCTGAAATAATTAAATTATACAATCTCTTGTATCAGAGAATGCAGCAACTTTTTTTTCCATTCTTCTAGGTGCCATTTCCTCTGAAGAAATAATTAAATATGCCCACAGGATCAGTGCTAGCAATGCTGTTTGTGCCCCTCTGACATGGGTACCAGGTAACTATTGTGTTTATGACAGTAGATTTCTCTTTTATAATAAATCATGGTTAATATCTGGTCTTACAATGTTTTTATACAGTGATAATCACCGAGGTTTATTAGAATAACGTGGTTTTCAGCTGTTATATCTAGTATTTCAACAAAATGGATATCCAAAGTCTTGTGGACTTCACATACATCTCCAAAAGGTTATGAAACTGTCTGCTTTCATTAACAGACTGGCCTCCTCTGCTCTCCTTTGTTTGCCTTTCTCCCCTGAATGTTCGCCCTGATTATAAGTCAAAACCAGGTGTGCTAAAGGCTTTTCTATGTGATTGGTTGTGTTTCCTCTTGCCCCTTACAATATTCTTTCAGAGAATGTTAGTAAACAGTGGAGTCAGAAGCAGAACTTCAATTTTGTTTCAATTTTGGGTACTACCGTCTTTGTCCAAAATGAAAATGTGATTGATCCAATTCCTGTCCAATTCCTTCTGTTTAGCTGTGAAGTAGCAGGGAAAGCAAAGATCTCTTTTAAACATGATGGGATTTTTTTGGTTTTAGTTGCTTTGGGTTGTTTGGGGTATTTTTTAATATGCTTTTTCTGCCAAGTTTGAGTGAACAAAAAGTCTAAGTGAAAGACAGACTTGGATTTTAATAAAGCAGGTGTGATGCTCATTACTCATCCAAGCAACCAGAGTATGGGGTTTTTTGGTCATTAAACTAGGCTCTGAAGCTAAAGCTAAAGTCTGCAAGAAAATTGTTAAATATTTCAAAACATTCTTTTTCTCCTTTGTTTTTTAAAGGGGACCCACGTAGGCCATACCCTACAGATCTGGAAATGAGAAGTGGTCTCTTGGGTCAGATGAACAACCCATCAACCAATGGAGTCAATGGACACTTACCAGGGGATGCACTTGCAGCAGGCAGATTGCCAGGTAAGTGAAACTCTTGTTTTGTTTTTCTTTATTCCTTACAGAGTCACAGCAATTACATGATTCCCTTAGCAAAGGTGAATCAGAGGTAAAGCAATGAAAATTATGGTTAATGTTGTTCCCTAGCAGTGAAGACCTAGTAAATAAAGTTAATTAGAAATTGCATAATTTGTTTTTATTTTATGCTAAACTGCAGACTGCTAAGTCAATATAAACAAAACTCAGTTACCTTCATATATTTTAAATAAATAAACTTAAGCGATTTCCAGACATATTAGAAAGAAGCACTTTCAGAGCAGCTTTTACTTAGTGGTGATGACAAAGCCTGGAATTGTGAAAGCTGTGGAAGAAAAGCGGTTTATTGTCATTTCCTGCCTTTCTTTGAGTCTGTGCTTAGAAGTTCTGGATTTAAGAGACATGGCAAGGGACAACTGCTGACATAGTGCATTGAATGTAGGAATCAAGCTTTAATCCCTTAATTGCTTTGTGAAATGGGCACTTCCATTGACTTCAGTGGGATCCATTCCTTCATGCTAAAACTGAATTTAGCAGTAAATTACAGTAACTGAATCAAGGGTTCAGTTGCTCTGTTCCTGTGCAGCATTAATCTACCACGGTTAGACTAAATGGTGGAAAAATTCTTAGTTTGGCTTCATAGGAGGTCTGTAACAGTTCTTACATGTCTGTTAAGCCACTATCAGGCATTATTAAAAGCTTGTTTTCAAAAATCATGCTGACTTTGTTAAAAAACCCCATTGTGACTCTATTGGAGAAATAGTAAATTTGGATTTTGTGTTTCCCATCATCTGTTTAATCCATTGTCACCTCTTAGGAAGTGACTTGAAATTCTGCATCATCTCACTTTGTAGACTTCTGGCCTCGGATAAAATGGGTCAGTGAGCTGAATGGGAGTGGGACCCTGACATCTGTCCATAGCAAGGGACATCCACCAGGGAAATGCTGAGGATTGGCCCACGCATCTCTTCTGTTCTTTTGAAATACAATCAGAGGAGATGTTAAGGTTGTGACTTCCTCATGGAGTTTGAGCATTTATTTGTGTACGTTTTGGTAGAGTCCATTCTGGCTGGCTTCTCTGCCTTAGAGGATGCCGGCTTGATCTGTTTACTTTTGAGTGCTGTCTCTGTAAGAACTGAAAGGAATTTTCAGAAATTCTAGGAATTTTCCTTGAGAAGCTGGAAAACATGAGATTTAAACTCCTCCAGTGAAGTTCTTAATTGAGTCTTGGGCTCCTCTGTCAGGTTAAACCCTCACATAACTAGACTGTCAAGGTAAGAGGGAAACATTCATTTACAAGAAAGTTGAAGCTGCCCGAGCATTTTGTGTAGGGATGCTGAATCTGTTGGTGTGTGGAGGCATGTCCTGAGAATGCTAATTATGGGATCTAGTCCCTTTGGAGACTCCTGCAGAGATGTCCAGTTACTGAGTCCTTAGTGAATGTGCAGACCAGTTGCTGGGCTGCCTGGTAGCCTCCAAACTTTGAGGCTGCTTAGCACACACATTCAGCCTGGTTTAACAGCAGAGTGGTCCTAGCATTGAAGCATGGCCACACGATGTAAAACACTGGCTTCCATTCTCAGCTCGTTCAAATAAAGGCTTTTCAGGCATATTTGGATAAAGCCTTTTTCTCTACATTTTTATGGTCTTCCTGAATTTTTTTTATCTTATATTTTTATTTATTTTTGCATACTGACAGACAGTGATAATTTTCATTACTCCCAGTGGTTGTGAATGCTAAATCAGTTCAAACTGTGCTTTGAAGATGAAAAACTCTGTATGAGTACATGAGTTATTAAGAGCTATCTAAATAAATGGGCCTCTCTGGCAGAGCAGACTTTTACAGTTACAGAATTGCTTCATCATGAGATGTTTTCGAGCTGTTACTGGAGGGTTTAATCTGTCCAAAATTCAGAAAGGATTTTAAGATTTGTTTTGATTTTAAATTGAAGTTCTGTTTGAGCTGTCTTCTTGAATTTGTCAATATACAAAACTGAAAGTTTTCTTGAATATGCCTCTTTTATTCCAGATGTGCTTGCTCCTCAGTATCCTTGGCAGTCAAGTGATATGTCAATGAACATGCTACCTCCTAATCACAGCAATGACTTCATGCTGGAGCCTCCAGGACACAATAAAGAGAATGAAGATGATGTAGAAGTTATGTCAACAGACTCCTCCAGCAGCAGCAGTGACTCAGACTAGGTATGAGAGGGACAGTATCCCTAGTAGACCTTTCCTGTGGTGAAGGTAGGTTAGATGCTGTTTGTCACAAACTGCAATATCCTTTTGTTACACCAGCAGCCCTCTGTAGGGAGAAGATAACAGCTGGCTCAGAAATAGGGTGACTAATTTAAAACCATGGTCTACAGACTTGTTTTTTCCCATTAGATGTTCAAGTGAAATGACTGGGAGCTCTCTGCTGGGGGAGAGATGTCAGATTTTCAGTGATTGTGTAAATGTATGTTTGCAAGAGAAGTGTAAATATATATTTATATATATATGTATTTACTATACATTAGATGACATAAGTTCCTGGGAAAAAAGGTGTAAGGGGAATCCCCTTGTATGTTTGTTAGTAACTTTACTCTTTTGATGATAGCCTTTTCTATGCCACAGAAATGAGACATGAAGTTTGTAATTTTAGTATCTTTTTTTGTTACTGCCTAAATCCATGTTCTTGATCATCTATGTATCAAGAACAAAAATATGGCAATAAGGTGTAATAAAAGAGTTTGTAATTATTGTAATATATAATGAATGATTTGTCATAAATAAACTCAGCTTTGATCTAACTTCAGTTTTTCAAACTTGAATCTTAGATGAGTTGCCATGTAACTTCAGTACTCAGCACATTTTATCAGAGTATGTGGTTGAATTCTGATTGAGTTTCAGAAGTTTGTTCTCCATTTTCCCCTTTGCAAAATGCCCAGTCAGCATCAGGAGCAGCTGAGGAGGAGTCAGAAATGGAAAGCCTGTCCTTCCTTTTCAGGTGAGCCCTTCCAGGTACACACAAAGCTGGGCAGACCCTGAGGCAGCGAGTGCCCACCCACAAGGCTGCACCAATACTTGGTTAAGTGTCCTGGGACCCTGCAGGTGACACACTTTGGGGCATGCAGCAGGTTTAGCTCCCTTCAGATCAAAGTGCTCAAGGATTTTTTTGTTCTTGTCATCTCTAATTTTTTCAGTTCTTTGAACCTGCTAATTTGTTTACTTCGGCAGTTGCATTTCCTGCATCAGCTGCAATGTTATTTTGTCTTTCCAAAGGCACTTCCCTTGGCTTTCCTTTCCTTGTTCTGTTTTGCTTGAGGAGTCATTTCATGACAGCTGCTTTTCTCTTACGTAACCCTCTGATAAAATTACAAAACTCATGTGAACTGTTGCTCCTGGCAGTTACAGGTTTCTGTCCTGCAGCATGGCTTCGTGCAGCACAGATCACAATTCTCTTCACTTTTCTATTTTGTAGATTCCTCACAGGAAGTATCTGATGAATCAGGTAATTCCTCCTTTGCTCAAGGAATCTTTCAAACACTGCTGCCAGTAATGCCGCCACCGGTGACCAACATATGGATAAATCCCATAAGGGTGTAGAAAAGAGAAGGACTTCAGTCATGTTCAGTCACATAATATAGGGCAGTGGGTTTTATTTTAAGAGAAATGGGGAATTTGGTTTTGTCTCAGCTGTTCCTTTTAGAAGTATTTCCAGAGTTATTAAACTGTCACCTCTTTCACAGTCTAAAGTTATTCATATACATACATATTGTAATCTTTATTCAGTATCATGAATGGTGTGCTTGGGTGCTTATCTCCAGTGTCTTTCCTCTTTAAATCACATTAATCCAAATACATGTGCCCTCTCTCAGTCATCCTAGTTAACTGTACCTACCCCTTTTCTAGCTCACATTAGTTTTTGTCTCAAAACATGTGTGATCAGAATCATATACAGTATTGCAAAATGGAGTTTCTTAATGCTTTGTATAATGGGACTGGTATTTTCTTTCTAAATGGCCCTCTCTTAACACATCAGACGAACACAGTTCACTAGTCTCCTTTATCTTCTAACTTACAAGGACATTCTTGAAATGAAATACAAAAATAGAGGATTAATACTCACGGAAAGTGTAGTGTTACAGCCTACCCAAAACTCTTCTATGGCTGTATCATGTAATTACCAACTGAAATATTGTGGAGGTGGCTGATTGTTTCCAGACATAAGAGGGAACTGAAGCAATGACCACTTCTTTTTCTGGGTTGTGTGTTACTGTATTAAAGCATTAAATGGGACCAATGTATTACACCTAAGAAATAGATAAGACAACAGCTCTGCCCAGTGTTCATTTAGCATAAGATCAAACTCTGGGTATTGGATGCATCCTAATCAGTTTCCTTGCATCAGTGCTCCAAACTATGTACAGTTCAGGAGTATATTTCTCAATGCTGGCTAACTATAATGCCATTTTAGGTGAATTGTGTCAGTTACAGGCAGTTTAGTGAACCATGATATGGTAACCGAGTGTTCTGTTATTCAGTGGCTTAGACACGTATATAATAGATTTTCCTATTTAGCAAAAGTACCAAAAATCAAAGTAAAGACTGAGTTGAAAGGACTGAGTCCTAGCAGCTAAAATCGACTGAGAACCAAATTTTCTGGAGGGGTGGGAAATATAAATGTGTGATACATACAAACAAAGTTATTTAAGTTGGGAATTGCTGACAGCTGGTTGCAGTAATGCACTGTAGTCATTTAATCAGTCCACTTAGAAAAGATACAGAAATGCTGACATATGGAGATACTGTTTATGTCCTCATTTCAGTGTCTAATTGTGTATTTACAAGAGAGAGAATGAACATAGCCATTAACAAAATATGCTAAGAAAGCATTTATTGCATGACAAACCATTTTACAGTGCCCCCTGTTCTCTCATCAGGAGCTAGATACCTTCTAAAATTTAAAATTGTACTAAAGAATTTCATTTTTTTTTCTTCATTATTCTTTGTGACAGATGGGCAGGACATCTGTCAAGTATTCCTACAGCTTCTTTGTTGACAGCTGAGCGGAATAATTTTCAGTGTACATAAGGTTGCTTTCAGGAAGCAAATCTTCACTTTTGTTTAGAAAAATAAGCTTTTTGCAAAGGTACAGTAGCACAGGAATTTTTGGTGATATTTCCCATTTCAAAACTGCTGTGTAACATTACTTCTTTCTTCACTTCAGAGAACGGGTGTCTGTCCTAAGGGAAGTTGCACATAATTAATACTTCAAACTCTTAAGCAGGAGGATTGCCATGGGCAGTAGCATCCTTATGCCTCATCACTCTGTCTGCTTCTCAGCAAGAAGAGCCATCTCCATTTAAGAAAATGTATGTACAAAGTAAGGAAGAGCTTTAAACCCCTCAAGTGGATTTCTTTTAAGAGCTGAGAAGTCAATTCATCGTTTCAGGCAATTTTAATCTCTCAGTATGGTGCCTGTGTTTTATTCAAAAGAAATTAAAGATATCTTACAACGTTTTTGTACAATGAGTATATCTAAAGGAAATAGACAAGACCTGTACTTTAAAAGAACCCTGACAAGAAAAAAAGGAGCCAATTAGCAATTTCTTTAAAAGTTATATCCTAAAATTGATTGTTGATATCTTAGTAACTACTGCTGGAAAAGAATCAAAATTGGTTACAGAGTCTAGAAAAATTAAAAATGTTAATTCCTTGGTTTAGTATGTACTGTTGAGTACTGTAATTTCATGCACTAACAACTCAGTTATTTAATCATTCAAACTGAAAATTCACCATTTTACCAAATCTCAATAGCCATACAGAATTACATCCATGTGTGCTGTTTAATACTGACAACTCTTTTTAGCCACAAAGTATGACTACATCTATAAATGAGATTTGTGTCAGCCAAGTTGAGTAGGCACCTCTCCATTCTAAGAGTTCAGTAACATAAATTCAGATCAGCTGCAGAGATCTGAGGCATTTCTGCAGATAAATTCCATGTAACTGAGGCTCTAAACAGAACTCTTTTATGAAAGCAAGTGGCAAGAAGGGTCAGGGAATTTTCATTCCCTGCAATAAGTCATGACAATCTTTTCACATTTATAATACTCTTTTGATTTTCAAGTATATACTGCTGCCTGCAGGAGAAAAAGGCATTAAATGTAGTTTTTGTTCATGACAGTAGTTTCAGAACTGAATCTAAGAGACAAGGCTAAGTTTTAAAATTGGTACAGGAAAGCAGGTTTAAACAAGTAAGTTTTCCTGCTGCAACTGCTTTCAAGTGAGTAAGCTTCCCAGGCTAGTTCTGACTTCCAAATGGCTGTTCATCAATACAAAGACTAACTAGATAAAACACAGAGTTTTCTGTAAAGCAAACATTAATTGTTAACTACTAGACCTAGAAATGGGTCTGGAATGAGAGACAACTGTCATGTGAAATACGGTAAAAGCACTGAAACACTTTGCATTTTCTTCTTTGGGAAAGAGTATTTTCACATGGGCAGGGTGAGCACTTTAAATCTTTTTTTCTTCTACACCAAAAAAAGCAGGTCTGTCTTTTAGTCTGTTACATAACACAGAACTTGTTTTTACTCTAATTGGTGGCTTCCCGTGTACCCCTTTAGATGATCGAGCTCTTCCGTAAAGGGATTGTAACCTTGCTCTCTTAAACAGCGTAAGGGCCAGAACAGTTGATCTGCTGGAGGAAATTCATCCCATTTGACCCATTCCCAGCCTGTAGGGAGGAAAAAAAAAAAGAAAAGAAGGAAAAGAAATCAGAGCATAGAACTAAGACAAGACTCAAGGAAACAGCATGAAGTTGTGTCAGGGGAGGTTCAGGCTGGATGTTAGGAAAAAGTTCTTCACCCCGAGGGTGGTGGGGCACTGGAACAGGCTCCACAGCGCAGCCCGACAGAGCTCAAGGAGTGTTTGGACAACCTTCTCAGGCACAAGGTGGGATTGCTGGGGTTGCCCTGTGCAGGTCCAGGAATGGGATTTAGATGATGCTTTGGGGTCCTTTCCAACTCAGTACATTCTGTGTTTCTGTGATACAATTCTTCCTCTGCAAGTCTGGATGGATCATGCAGAAACTACCAATACAAAGACAAGCTCTCCGTTGCATACGGAGTCATTTTGCCTGAGCAGCTTCTCTGTTCCTCAGAGAAGCTGTGGCTGCCCCATCCCTGGGAGAGTTCCAGGCCAGGCCGGATGGAGCTCTGAGCTACCAGGTCTAGCGGGAGGTGTCCCTGCCCGCGGCAGGGGGCTTGGAACTAGATGACTTCTCACCCTCGTTCTTGTCGGGCTCCTGGTTGCGCGGCTCGGCGCCCGGCTCGGCCTCGCCCTTCATGAGCACGGTGACATAGTGGTAGCGCCGGGACGCGCACACCGCGTTCACGGCCGACGCGAACCGCACGTGGCGCAGCCGCAGCGCCGCCTCCTCCAGCGTCTCCCGCGCCGCGCACTCCGCCAGGCTCTCCCTGCGGGCGGGCAAGGCACGGGAAGGGGGGGCAAGGCAAGGGGGGCCACGGCAGGGCAGAGGAAGGGCAGGGAGGGCGCGGGGCTCCTACCCGAACTCCAGGTGGCCTCCGGGGAGCTGGTAGGTGCCGGCGCCCAGCGCGCCTTTCCGCTTGCCCAGGAGGACGCAGCCGGGGTGCGCGGCGCTGGTGACCACCACCCCCACGCCCACCCCGGGCCGCCGGGGCTGCGCCGCCTCCTCGCCCATGGCAGCCCCGGGCGCTCGGCGAGGCTCCGTCCCGCCGCCGGCGGGCGGGGGCGGATCCGCCAATCAGGGCTTGGGATCGCGGGTTTTGGGAGGCCCTTGCCCGGGGGGTGCGTCCGGAGCGCGCAAGGTGCGCGGGGTGGTGACGTCGCCGGTGAGGAAGGTGGCGAGGTTCCAAGGCGCGCTCGGAAGGAAGCGGTGCTCTGTCCTGCTGTTTGCCTGGGGTTCCCTGCCTCTGAATGCGCAGGGACTCGCGAGCCCACCGGGCATAGAAAAGGCGTTTGTGCAAATGAGGGGCAGCTGAAAACAACTAAGATACCACTCGGTTTTTGAAGGTCGGGGAGCCGGTCGGTCTCTGACCGCAGATTTGTTCCAAATTTAAAAAGCGGCCCTTCTTTGGTTAGCTCACTGTTTCTGGTCTGTGAAGAGTCTGACTCTGAAGTGTCACGTTGGAATTACTTACAAAGGAAACGACAAACTTAGCTGAGCAGAGCTCCAGAGGCGGAATAACAGTTCCTGAGTGACAAAGAAGAAATAAAAGTTTCTGCTAGCAAATATTTACCTTCATTTTCACATTTTTGTAAATTACAGCAGAGATACGTGGAATACAAGATAAAAGCTTTCATTTTCTTTATAAACAGCGGTAAAGTTTGTCAGATTTTCCCCTCCTCCATCCTACTGATCACAACAGAGAAAGAAGTTTTTTATTTGCAGACCTTTCAAAGCGTTTGTTTTTTGGGTTTTTTTGTTCTTTTTTGTTTTTTTTTTTTTTTTTTTGGTTTTGTTTGTTTGTTTGTTTTTGGGGGTTTTTTTAATAAGGTTTTAAAATACCTGTGTACCGATGTTTTTATTCACATATGAAGGTCACAGGGCCAAATTGGCTGAAGCTTAATAACATTTTTTGGGATCAGTTTTCTGGGGTTTAATTGCCTCAAGTGGCTCAATACAGCATCAGATGGGTCCCAGAGATGGCATGAAGGGTATGTCAGGAGTGAATGGCTGGGTGTAGAAGCAAGGTTACCCTTTGACAGCGTTTGGCCATGCTGCTTAACTGTCCCTTAACAGCCCATACCCTGAACTACTGACATTAGTAAATAATAACAATGATAATGGTAACAATAATAAATAAATAATCTTGGGCAAATTGCCAAGCTAACAAGAGTTTTCGTAAACCAAGCTCATTCATTTGTATCTGTCTCCCCAGTACATCTGGAGTATCCTAATCTCCAGATGAAACGTCAGTTATATCACTTCTGTATTTACATTTTAAGAGACAATGATCTTACAAAAGCCATATCAAAGACTCCTCCTCACCCATGGAGCTCATTTTGGTGCAATACATTCAGACACCACAAAGTCTTTTACCTGAACAGTGAAAACATTCTATTTTCTATGTTCACCATTTTCTTGTACCTTTTACCAAGCAGCATTTAGTAACAAGTCTTCAGGGTGACCCACTGTCATTCTACTGATTTATTTTTAAATACAAAAAAAATGTTCCTGCAGTCATTATGCTTGTTTACCATGTTAGCAGGATACAATTCAATGGAAATACTATATAAAGATGATTATGGAGAGTATAAAAAGTATGTTTTTATAAACAATATATTTTTATTTGTCAGTAGGCTAAGATTTTTCCTTCCTTTCTACCATCCTCTTGATCACAAAAAAGATGTGAAGTATTACCCTCTTACAGAACTTTAAAATGGCTAATTTTTTGTTAAGGTTTTGAAATATGCTTGTATACAGATGTTTAGATTTGTTTCAATTTTTTCACCTTACATTTGTGATCATTAATATAAAGAATACTGTAGGAAAATAAGCATTTTGTTGACTGAATCTGTTCTAATTGGTTTCATTCTAGGATTTATTTACGACATGCCTATGCAGCCAGGTTTTGCGGATTATGAAGTAAATATAGGCTAGTTTTATAAGTTTGATGGTGAACAGACATCCATTGAAGAAAGATATGGGAATAAACTAAGAATGAGAAAGTAGCAAAATCCTCTGCCACAGTAGTATGTTGAAAAGCTTGCAAGATTATGATTCATATGCACTTATAAACTCGTTTATTAATATTTTATCTGACAAAGTACTTCTGTGAGACAAACAGCCAAAACAGTGTATTTAAACCAGTGTGTGTCCAGCAGCTACTGGAAAAGAGGCAGCTTATTTTTCAGGCCCAATCCCTCGTTCCTTATGCTAACGCTTTTATTGATTGAAGTGTTATTGAATGACACTTTTATTGAATGAACTGTATGTCTGACCTGATCTGGATCAAAAACCCTCACTTTTTTTCATTAATCTGTTTTCTAGCATGCTGTGGGTGGCACAGGGAGAGGAAGGGACAGAGTTCAATCAGATTAAACATAGCACAGAACCAAACCTGACTCAGCAAACTGGGAGAGAGATTATTTTTACAGCAGGATGTGTTCCCTGATGCAGCTCAGGTACATAAATGAGGGAGGCAGAGAGTCAGAGCAGCTGGGAACAGGAATAGTGGGACTAACCATGTTAGAAACAGGCCAGATTTATGTCAGATTAAAATGACTACACAGCTGTTCCCTAAGAAAAGCACATATAGGGAAAGCAGGTTAGAAAAGCACACCACGTACGACAGCTTATTGAAAAGCAGCTACCCAAGCAGAAAACATCCATCTTTCTGAGAGTTTCATGCACATGGTTCCCTGGCTGTGGAATTTACTATATATTCACATTTGCTTAGCAGAAGTATGAACTGGAAGATGTAAGGATTATATTTAAATATTTTACATTGCAAAGCTGGCATTCAGAAGCTGGGTGGAATGTGGCAGCAGTGCATGGCATCAAAGTCCTGCTAGCAACCTGGCTGAAACTTGAACTTGAAAGATTTTTCTTCTCTCGCATTCAAGCAGCTGGTTGTTATCCTGAACCCCAGTACTGAAAATGTAACATTGTTAACTGTTTCCTCACTTTTATTTTAGCAGAATTATTTCCATGACACCTCATGCTTCCATTAAATGTCTTTTACCATAAATTATTGCTTGCTGTAATATTGTGGCTTCATAAGCCTTATTAGTGGAAATTAAGCCGTGTGATACATTGTTTTTATGTTAAAATGTAAATAACCTCTGATCACATTTACATATGGAGAGAATAATGGTGTGTGCAAGAGCAATAGGACAAATGAGAGCTGTACTACAAGTGTGCTGTCTTCATTGCTTGTTAATTATTTCTTTGCTGTGTACAGATAGGACTGAGTCATAGGAATGAGTGAAGGTGCTGAGACAATTCTGTTCTATTTGTAGCTTTTTCATTAACATTTTAAGTGACCTTGGGCAACTCATAGGCTGGTGAAGATGGATTGTGCTTCAGCTTTGATGGAACTTCTGGGTGCACTTAATCCCAGGGAACACTGAATCAGAATAATATAAAGGTGTCTGTTCCTTATCCATCTAGGATAGTGCCTGGAGGTCCAGAATGGATGTGTGGAATACAGTAGGCAAGAAATCATGACAGGGTTTTTGACTACTATTCTACAGCGATCTGTGGCTCAGTGACTTCTCAAGGCAGAGGTGGCTTCTGTGTATTTACTAACCCTCTTCTTGTTTCTCTTCTTTAAACCTGCTAAGAACTCCTCTTGAGCCCATGTAAATTTCCATCATTTGCAGCATCCATGGCAAGGTGCTCCACAGCTTAGCTATGTGAAAGATCATTTTTGCAAACCAAATCCTTTTGCTTTCATTGAACCTTTCACCTCCCAGCCTTCCCTGTTGTTTCACTGTTCTTCTATTCGGAGAAATGGTGAGTTAGTGATTAATGTTCCTACTGTATTCTGTAGAAAACTGCACCTATCCAGACCTGACACTGCACACATTAAATGCCTGTTTGCTAGGACAGATGTCAGAATCCTTGCAGGAGAGACACCGGAACACCTTCAGGGAAGGACCCTGGGTTGTCTTTTCTGTATGACTGGGAGGAGAGATGGAATAATCTGTTCATATTGCAAATGGGTGCAGTGAATAGTTTCATGTTGTTAGATGTGCCCGAGGATCCCCTTAGCAACCTGCAGTTTGTCCAGAGACAACCATGATGGTACTCCTGCAGACAAGGGAATTCATCATCTGCAAGATGTGCTATGTAAGGCAATGTAGACACCACTGAAGAATTATTCTCACTTTGCTTCAAAGTCAGGTTTTTTTGCTGACCTTGGCTGAATCATCAGCTAAACCTGTTTACTCATCTACCATACCAAAAAAGTGGGCTCCTCCCTCCTGTCTTCAGCTAAAAGTGTTATGGAAAGATCTGGGTGGTTTTCTCCACAGGTACTGGGATGCTTTTTGAGCCCCTGATAAATATCTTCTTGGAAATTTTTTACCCTCTGAACTCATGGCCTTGGCAGAGGCTTTCACTTTCTCACTCTGATGTTCTTGGCAAGACTCTCTCTCCTGATGTTTTTCAGCTGTAAAATATCAACCAGTGGAGCTTACAAGGTCTGGGAAATAAATCAGATTGTACCATTGTCACTATGTGAATGTGATAAATTCATAATAAAGCAAAGTCATGTCTACTCATAATGCCTGAGCCTTCCAGGATGCTTTATTTGGCCTGCTTGTCTGTTAAAACTTCTTGGCTCCTTCTGTCTTGTTTGTAATGTACCTTTTCCCTTCTTCTTTATAGTTTTAAATACAGCTTTTCAGAGAGGGCCTTGATCCTGTGTTAAGAAGCTTATTCTGACTTTAGCAAGAAATCTCACCATTTTAAACTTTGAATAGGAAGGAATCTGTTTCTGGAGATTTAGCAAAATCTCTGGATATCTACTAGAATCCTACAGTGCATTCCTTGGGCAGTCTCTGCAATTGTAGGTCAGATACTGAACTAGGCTGAGCCTATACAAACCTGAGTGAGTTTAATTGGGCTCACTAGGAATTTGCCTGGTTGTAGCCAAGATTGTTATCTTTTCTTATTTCTCTAAAAAGTAAAGAAAAGGTGAATGTGTCATGTCCAAGAACTGTTGTTTTTAAGGTTTTGAGTTGGGCTTACAACCACCTTGTGCTGACAGTCAGAGCCAGACGGTGGCACTGGTGATCAGACAGAAATCCTGGCCATTTTTACAGGCCATCCCAGTTAGACGAGTTTGCACAGCCAGGAAGGAAATCAGACAATACAGCATCCAGGTAATTAAAGCTCTCCATACAGCTGTGTATCAGACTATAGATAACGGCAGCTGCTGCCTCAGTATTTCTAGAAGTCCTTCAAAAACGTCAGCCATTTTGTGACATTTCTTCTTTTGATGTATAAGGTAAAAACCGTCTTCATCTTGAAACTGGAAGGATAAGTTGCTCCTAGTGAGAAGAAGAAGATACAGTAGTAGTTGTAATCTGATTGTCTTACAGCCATTTGCTAAGGCAAGAATTAATTATAAGCCCAGAGAGAGTTGTCCAATTGTCTTGCAATAGCAAGTAACTGAGTCAGGATATAAATCTGGCTTCCTGACCTGCAGCCAGTACTTATCTCTGAACAGTAGCTTTGGGCTTTTAAGATTAAGGTTTAAAGTTTTGCCAAGATCCATTACATCCTCTTGTAAACTTTGTTGCAAATCCTTTCCAGGGCAGAGGTCATTTTGGGGAATCTCCTGGAGTTAGGAGATTTCTTTGTATGTGGAAATGGCATCCATGTACTGTCCTGTGATGGAACTGCAGCAGGTCCTGTGACTAGTGAAGAGACACTGTGTGTGCAGAGGGCAAGAAGAGCACAGAGTTCAAGTGCTTTTTCTTCCCTTCCCTTTGGCAGGAAGAAATATTTTATCAGCTGTGGTGGGAAATTTTGGATGGTCCATCAAAATTTTGCAGCTGCTTACAGGTTCAGAAACACATACTCCTACCTTGCGTGTCTGAACACAGAGGGGCAGAGCTAAGCACTCTGCAGAGCTCATTCCAGTGGTAACAGGTGACACTAATACTAGGACAGAGCAGTACCAGAAACAAAATAACTGAATGAGAATTACTCCGTGTTTTGCGATACTCGCCTAAGGAGAAGTTATGATAATGCATTTTCAGTTTCAGAACAAAAAGAGGCAACTCATCCAGTTATTTACTGGGTAATTCAAGTTACAAAACTCAAGAAGAATCACAGCTCTGACATCATCACATCAGATCTTCCTTTGATGTTCATAATGTACAGAAATAACTACATTTTTCCTTATTGCTGGTAGAGGACATTCTTGTTACCATTTCTCAGGCCAATGCTATTTTCCTAATTACCATTTTGTTTTAAAGGAAAAACCTTTGCCTCCTTGTGAATCACAAGGCCTGGTCACTAGTTTCTGCAGGGACACCTGTCCCCTGCTTCGGTTCCTTAGTGACCCGAGTCAAGGCCACCAAAGTAAATGTAGAGACACTGAATTGCAGAGGGGGAGGCGCAGCGTGGAGCTGTGTGAGGCAGAAATGCGGGTTGTGGCATGGGAGAGAGGCCTGGGATGGGTGGGGGGAAGGTGGGCTGCAAAATACATTGAAATACTAGTCCTCAGTTCAGTTACAGAACCACAGAATGGTTTGGGTTGGAAAGGACATTAAAGATTACCTAATTCCAACCCTCCTGCCATGGGCAGGGATACCGTCCACTAGGCCAGGTTGCTGAAAGCCCCATCCAGCCTGGCCTTGAACACTTCCAGGGATGGGGCGTCCACAGCTTCTCTGAGCAACCTGTTTCACTGCGTCCCACCCTCACAGCAGGGAATTTCTTCCTTTTATCTAATCTAAACCTGCCCTCTTTCACTTTAAAACAATTCCCCCTTTTCTTATGCAATAATGGGTGTGTTTGCGTTGTTGCATGGAAACACCCTGATATACGATACCAAAAAAAGTAATCCTCAAGAGTGAGAATACTGAAAAGTTTTTCCACTCAGAAGCTCAACCGGGAGGGAGCGTGGGCGTGGCATAAGGGAGCTGTGCCCCTTTCCTCCCTTTTAACACACGCGGTGCCGGCCGAGGCCGACGGGCTCGGATGGTTGCGGGTGGATGACAACCCTTTCTACGACCCTCGCGAGGCAAAAATAACCTTTATTAAAACCAAACCGCTCGAAAGAACGAGAGGCCGGCAAGCGCCCCTCAGGGCGGCCGCTGCCCGGCGCCGGGCGGGCGTCACTGCGGGGGCGGAGCCGCGCCAGGCGCTTCCTGCCCCGCCCCGCCCCGGGAGCGGCGCGTGCG